>JZKD02S0841060.1:821725-836244 GCA_000966675.3 Picea glauca
CTCATCCTCAAGTTATACAACTTCTTTCTCAGGAATAGTTTATTTACCAGGGACTTAGACTGATACAACTTCCCCAACTTTTCCCATAAATCCTTGGCTGTAGCTTCCTCTAACAAATTCAGTAATACTGAATCAGAGAGACACAGTCGGATTGTGCTCTTTGCCTTCCGATCCATCTTTTTCCAGTCATATGCAAAATTTCCTGTAGGTGCAGTACCTGGATCTACTACGATCCATTGATCTCTGTACACCAAAAGATCTTCCATCTTGAGATTCCCCAGCTCAAATATTTTCCCATTAAACTTCTCGATTTCCATCTTCGAATTGCTTGCCATTTCTTTTCACCTGAAAAACAATACCGCGGATCTCCCACTGTAACAAGGCTTATCACAGTCTCGAGCCAAACCATTGACCACAAAGGCGTCCCCCTAAAGCCAATAAAGCTATGATACCAAATGTAAATTCTAACCTTGTACAATGTCTATTGTAAATAGATATTCAGAAAAGAATAGAAAAGATACAATGGCAAATACAACATTACACATAGATTTTTCCCCTAGAAACCTAAACCAAGAAAACCAACATATATTATATTCATTCTTTGTGTTACATTGTTTACAATACAATATACATATAGGAAATAACGACATCCAAAACCCTAACCCAATGACCTGGATTAGTCCAAAACCCTATCCTTAACCGGAAATAGAAAACCATCGACAAAAAACATGTGTCGAACCCCCCTGCGCGCCTGATGCATACGCTTAGACATTACTACTCGTGCAAAGAATATAACACATACCCAATAGTAGCTTCGAGGGAAGAGCTTGAGGAGCCCCCTTTTGTATCTATATTGAAGGGTTCTGTGTGAGGGAGGTAGAAGCAAGATAGAGAGATAGGAGAGAGAGATGAGACTCTATTGTAGTCCGAGATTTGTACACATTATAATCATACATTTATGTTAATGAGAAAAGAACATTGTTTCTTTCATAATATTTTGTGTGTTTATGTGTCTTTCATGAATGCTATGTGTGTGTTCATTTGTACGATGTAGATGTATGTTAGATTCCATCTGCAAGGATAGACAAATTTTTTTATTTGTGAGTTTTGTTTGATTTCAGTCTGGGTTCTTTGTGGCTTCATGCAAGGGGTTTCATGACAGAGTGATGAAGACTCTGTGAGATTGTGACAGAGTGCACATCTAAGTTCTACAGATTTTAGAAAAGAATGTTCCAAGAGGGTGCACTAGAGGAATCATGAAACCCAAGGGAGAAGCCTCAAGTTTATTGAACACCTTGGAGGTAAGACTGTGCAAAGGAGGGCATAGAGGGAAGAGAAAACTAATGAGGGTTCTGTAGAGCTCTGCTAGGAGGGCATGGAGCGAGTGCATGGAATGCACCAAGGAAATCTATTTTGATTTCAAAGATAAGGGAAGTGTCGGAGGTAGACACTTACAGAGTTGCTGAATACTCTGTAGGCTCAGAAAGGCCTGCTTGAATAGAAGTCACCAGGAGGGTGCTTGTATCCTTTCAAGGAGAGAAAGGAGATAGAGTTGTTCAAAAATCTGGAGGAATACCTGTGCAAGGAATGCACTAGACCAACACTCATATGAAGTGTTGATAGATAGCCTCTTGGAGGTTAGTCAAGCTCAAGTAGTGTGCAAGGGAGAGAATTGTTTCAAGTTTGTAAGCTTAGGAGGAATCGTGCCTTTGTGCATAAAGTTCCAACAGAAGGGAACCGAAGGTCGAGACACTTCAAGGTCCAAGCCACACACAAATATCAAGAGGGAAAACATTCTTTTGAGTGCAGGTGAGACCTAAGTAGCCGAGCTCACAGCGGAAGCAAAGGTCAAGACCTTTGAAGCATCAAGATATTTCAAGTATGGGAAGAATTGAAATATCGGGAGGAGGAGTGTATGCAACCATAGGATCAATTGCAGAGAGGAGATCTAGACCGTTAGAGCTCATGTCTAGACACCCAAGGGAGAACACTAGAGGATAATAGATTTTAGCCATCAGATCTGAGCACTAGGACCAACAATCGTTGGATCTAGCTGAAGGTGCATGAGGTTTAACTCCTTTAGAGTGCACAGAAGAAAAAACTTTATGAAGTCCTGAAGTTTCAAAACCATAAAAACCTCCCATCATCCAGGTAGATAGGTGGCAGAAGATTCAGAAGCTTAGGAAATTGGGTATCGAAATATCATAGGTGAGGAGTCTTTCAACTTTGTGAAACACGAAGTCCCGATACAATAAGGAACAGATCAAACTGTTGGATCATGGGGGCATGTGGACCATTGATCTAGCGTTAGGGTTTCAAAGATCGGGAGAATGAAGGTGAAACACATCAGGGATTCCTTATACGCTAAATCCTGAGACACCTTTTGAGTTGGCACTTGGTTTTTCCATCATCATGGTTAGAGGGGCCTAGCGAGAGGAGCTAGCACCAAGAGAAAATATCTTTGATCGGAACATCAGGGATAAGGAGTTTGGGAAGAAAGGAGTGAGGAGAGATGTTGGCCCTTGACCAAGTTTTGGGAGATACTTGGTCATGCTTGACCATTTTTGGGACTTTGACAACCTATCGAAGATGGAGCGCTAGATGAAGCAGAGATTGCGGAATCTCGACCCACCTTTTGGTCCCTTTTGGGTTTTTGGGAATATGTAATGGGAAAGGGATGTTGGCCCATGGGTTTAACCATGCTTAGGCCCACTTTTGTAATGTATAAATATATATCTAGGCATATATCAGAAGATATAGGGATGTATGTGATGTAAGCTAAGTGATAATAGATTTTGTAAGTGCTCTATGCATGACTGTAAGAGGCTTGTAGAGCTAAGTGCAAGTCATTGTAAGGAATTGTGGAAGGCTTTGTGTTGTAACATAAGGAAGAAGGATTTAGCAAGCTGTGTAGATCTTCTGTCCTATGCGAAGAAGGTTTTTGGTGGCTCTATGCTGTAACCAATTGAAGATGCTAATAAAGAAGAAGAGTTGGTGGACGTAGCCCCAGGGTTGGGGTGAACCACATAAATATGTGTGTTATGCTTTGTGCTTCAACTTGATGTGTTTATCCTTTCTTTTGCTAAGTGATTTGATATATTTAGATATATCTACTTATTCTTTGTGCTTATAGAGGTTTGTGAATGTTATATTTGACATGTATGAAGATGATTAGTGTTGATCTACCGGATTTGATCTGTTTTACTGTTGTTAAGTACTGAAATACCTTAGATCTAAGTGAATGTTGCAATGCTTTGTGCTATCTGCGAAGTATAATAAGGGTTGAATATTGATGAATGATCTATGCTAAGTACTCTATAAGTGATATAATCACAGATCTTTGTCCCAGATAAGGTTGCAGACACTTGATTCCTGCAACCACCCCTGCCTCTACCTCGAGTGAGACTTCATCTGCTTCGCAGGTGTTGTTGAAAGGGTCGGTAGTTAGGGATTTGTTGGTGCGCTCTTGAGTGTTGAACCCTGGGTCTGCCCCTATGCCAACAAATGGTTCTATTATCGGGACCTGAAACTGTGATTGTTGGGAACTAAGAAAGAAGAGGCTTGTGAAAAATAAAGCTTTGTGCATAGATTTGTGCCCTAGCGCGTAGTACCCTACTCGGTTTATAAGCTCAGTGCTAAGAAAAGAAGTCTGATCTGAAGAAAGAAGGTCAGATCTGTAGAGAAGAGGTAGGATCTCAAAGCTTTGTTCTCCAAGGAAGGTAAAATCAAGAAGTTCTGATTTAAAGAGGTAAGATATGTAAACTTTGTGCTCTGTTAAAGGTAAGAATAGTCAAATAAGTCTTAGATCTAAAATATTTGTGCTCTATAAAAGTAAGATAGGTGGAATATTTTGTTTCTAGAGTATGGATCTAGGTATATCTGATAGATTTTATCCTAGTTTGAATGCTAGGGTGTTAATAGATGAAAGAAGGTTTGATATGAATAGATCCTATAAGAATAATGAAATATATGTTATACCTATGCATAGAAAGAATGTTTGGACTAACAAATGCATGAAGGTTCCTAGAAAGAATGTGTTGCAGGTTAACTCCTATGATACTAGTGCACAGTATAAAGGGATCCGGGGACCATTTAAAAGAAAGAGAGGATTGACCCTCTATCACAGTTGCAGAAGACCAGGACATATTGCTAAGGAATGCCTCAGAAGAAGACCTAGTTGTCTTTGTTGTAAGGATATGGACCATGAAGTGTTGGATTGCCCTAGAATGATTGCTAAGCTTGAAGGAATGAATCTGAACCAAGAAAACCCTAAGGCAGATCCAGAAAAGGCAGAACCCCAAAAAGAATCAGAGAAAATATTATCAGATATTTTCAAAGAAAAAGAGTGCATTTAAGCAAGAATAGGGGACTTCGACATTGACTGTGTTCTTGATGAAGAGACACAAGTGGATATTATGCCAGAAAGAACTTGGGAAGCTATAGGGAAGCCTTCTATGGTCCCTTCATTAGGAGGAATAGGAATATTCAGAGGGAAGCTGGTAAGTTTATGTGGGAGGCTTACTCAAATATCTACCACTGCCAATGGAACTTCAACAAAGGAAGATTTTGAGATTATCAAATGTATTGAAAACAATGCCCCATTTACCATGTTACTAGGGAAACCTTGGATTGAAAGAGATCAATCCAGATGAAAAGAAATAGAAGAAGAAGCCTCGGAACAGAAAAAACAAGAGTTAAAAGATTTCATGACCAGAAAGATCGCTCAATTGATTAAAGAATAGGAAAACAGATCAAAGATATTTGACCCTAGAGACTCTGATGTCGAAGTTGCAAGACCACTAGAATACCCTTAGAAGACTAAAGTACTTACTCCAGAGGCAGAAGAGATGTTAACCCTGAAATATTGTCAACAACGCATAGTAACTATATCTAAAGAAGATAAGAATCAGAATGAAAAGAAGAATACTGAGATGAAGCTCATTGGAAAGAAGGCTAGGAAGCTAAGTAGGAAGAGGGCTAAGATTGAAAAATTACAGAAGGTTCCAGAGGGAGCCTCGCAGAAGAAAAATTTGTATAATTTGAGCTTCGTTGAGATATCAAAACAACGACATAGGTCACTTCGCCGTGGCGAAGCAATATAGCCATTGGGGACGATATATTCATTCAACTAATGCTCCGAACAAATGGAAAAACATTTATGGCTCACCACCTGACTGATGGACCACACTAGAACAGACAGAACAAGAGTTAATGAAGCCTCATACCCATTGCAAGCAATCCATTGCTAAGTTTCCTATTTATCCCGTCATGCCATGCACGAAGAATTTTTTTTCCAAATTGAGAATTTGAGCTCAGAACCTTGGTTAATATTGTCCATTGATCATTACATCCTTACTTTCCATCTTATTTCCATGTCTACATTACTTCATGAACCCGATATTATTAACCCCAAGCGCGTATGTCCAAGAATCTTAACACACTTGAAGAATCTGTGAAGGAAGTACTCGTTGATCTTAGGACCGAGAAAGTCATGTCGGAAAGAAGGATGTCTACAAGTGTGAAAGCATCCTTGACAGGAGGAGTCTAAGCTTCTCCATCGACTGATCACAGAGGAGGAACTTCCAAAATAACGAGAGAGACGAGAACAAAGCATAGAGGTGATCTCATGAATGCTAAGTCAATTCCAAGAATCTTACCTGTGTATATACCTCCTCTGAGGGCCGTAATGAACAAAGATAGCATGCCTAGAGATTTTGACTATGCCTTGGTCATTGCATACCTTCCGAAATGGATATGCGTAGTTCACACAGACCAGGATAAGATAGAAGTGCTAAAGTTTAGTGACTTCAACCTTGGAGACCGTAAAGCTTACAATATGCTCGCCCCACATAAGTATCTGACCCAGATGAAAGGAAAGAATTCAAATATTATCCCCTAGGCTTGGACCCATAACCTCACGCAGTCTACCCTGCTTAATGTTATGAATATCCCACACTTCATATGACATAAAGAAGTGAACGCATGTATTAAGTTGTTGTTATCTTGATACCATGGAGGATGCTTATGGCTAAACTGACTTATCAAAGTGGACCCGACCTTGATCCATCGGATCACCGGGCTGAGCATGCAAGGCCCTGACCCACATGATTTTTACCCTGGAAATACCACAGACCGAACCTTAGCACAAAATATAAAAGAGACTTATGGCGATGTCGAGAAGGGAATGCACGGCTACAAGGTAGCCTCTATTCAGAACAACGTAGTACACCTCGCCTGCTAGCTGATTGCAGGAAAGTTAGTTCGTAAGAACTGACCAACTCAAGTCACTGGATCCGTAGTAGACCTTACAGGAAACTGTGCGAAGGGCCTATAGATGAATTGGGTGCAGTACTTGGTAAACCAACTGGAGATCGATTGTAGAGAAGCCCAGGACCAAGGATATGAGTTCCATTTCAGTTGGCTCCTGATCCTGGTTTCTTTCATTGCATGGGAGATGTCAGAAGGTGTGACCTTCCTGGACATTGAGCCATTTGAACCATTGGCTGCGAAGTTCAGTACCCTATGGTACTCAAACGATATGAATAAACAATGGAAGTCAAATGTCATTTTTCATTCATATTATAATCAGTTGAAAGTAACTATCCAATCTACACTGTGCATCAATCCAAACACCCTCTACAGGTTTTGGCCTCTGATGAAGTTCAACGCAGACAAACACTTTCTCTACTTCACAACATGCACTGACGAGCATGAGAAGCAGTTATAGTCCTATTACATATTAATAGAAGAAGATATGGAGGAGATCACAAAGGAATGGTTGGTGAACCTCCTTGTTCTAGCTGACCCTGCAGACATATATGATATAGATAGTTCATAAACTGCGCAGGATCTACCCAGACCTAGCATGCGACAAAATATCAGCGAAGTGCAAGACTTAAGTAGTGTGTCAGTGAAGACTGCTTCCATCACGCCAAAGCAAGAGGGTGATGGCGAAGAAGTAGAAGAAGTTGAACAGAAGCGCAGAGACGAAGCAGAGATTTTGAATAAGAGGAAGGGTTCACCTCAAAAACCTTCTTCCTGGAAGAAGTCCAAAGATCTCGTGACTAAGCTATAAACTGCACTGACGCTAGACGATTTCAATTTCATCATTTTAGCCCTGAACGATGTTGTGCTGGAGATATTAGAGACACAGGAGGCAAAGAAAGAGGAGATGTATAATCGTATTGAGATAGAGCTCCAAGGGGTGCAACAGGCACTACAGTATAGCCGCGTAGTCTCCACTGCACCTCTGACAGTAGGAACACTAGAACCAAGGGATGATCCAACTCAACTCCACCGGATTGATGATACATTCAAATCTTTCCTTCGACGGGCTCAAGAAGAAACAACACAATCAACTCAAGATTTAACACAGGTACAGGGAGTTCTTATGGAGCAACGCAGCACGTCAGAATGAGAAAAGATTGCTCTCCAAGCAAAATGAGATGTAGATAAAGCAAAGCTACAACAAATAAAGGAACACCTTCTCGCAGAGAAACTTGAGATAAAGGAACTGGTCAATAGAGAAATTATCTCTGTGACCATTGTCCAAGTACATATATAAGAATGGGTTCCACAGTAGGTGGCACAACTGGAAGGAGTGATTCAGAAGCTCTAGTAATGCACTACAGATCTCGAGCTTTGCATAGTACCTGAGACCCCACAGGAGATCAAAGACCAAAGAGAAATAACTACCTGCATCACAGTTGAAAAACTGAAAGATCTTGCCTTGGAGTGCAAGAAGTTGAGTAGCCACAGTGCCTAGACATATGAGAACCTCATCAAAAACCCAGAGTTATATAAACTAGAGTCGCAGCTATAGGAGGCAAAGTATGAAGCTGAAAAGCTATAGATGCAGTTGAAGGCCCTGTCACTCGTAGAAATAATGAAGAGATCTCATGAACAATGCATGGCCCAACAACAGATCCATACGATCCAGAGTAAAGTGTTGGAAGTGACTCATTGACTTCAACTGGTGCAATACAAGGCATGTCAGCTATTCACAGAGGTTGAAAACCGAGGAGCAGAGCTATAATAGGTTGTGAGTGCAGCAGAACAATGCCTAGACGGACCTGCCAATGATGCACTCATCCAATATTTTTCTGATCAAGAGGCCGTAGCACAACAGCAGGTCGAAGCAGCTTGAGCCAAGCTCAAGGAATTCGAGGCAGAATTGATCAGAACAGAGTGACTCGGGACAAGTCACAGGTGAGTGTTGAGGGCCTGTTGGCCCTTGACCAAGTTTTGGGAGATACTTGGTCATGCTTGACCATTTTTGGGACTTTGATAGCCTGACGAAGATGGAGCACCATATGAAGGGGAGATTGTAGAATCTAGGCCCACTTTTGGGTTTTTGGGAATATGTAATGGGAAAGGGATGTCGTCCCATGGGTTTACCCACGCTTAGGCCAACTTTTGTAATGTATAAATATATATCTAGGCATCTATCGAAAGATAAAGGGATGTATGTGATATAAGCTAAGTGCTAATATATTTTTTAAGTGCCCTGTGCATGACTGTAAGAGGTTCGCAGAGCTAAGTGAAAGTCATTGTAAGGAGTTGTGTAAGGATTTGTGTTGTAATGTAAGGAAGAAGGATCTAGCGAGCTGTGAAGATCTTCTGTCCTAAGTGAATAAAGTTTTTGGTGGCTCTGTGTTGTAACCGATTGAAGATGATAATAAAGAAGAAGAGTTGGTGGACGTAGCCCCAGGGTGGGGGTGAACCATGTAAATCTGTGTGTTATGCTTTGTGCTTCGACTTGATGTGTTTATCCTTTATTTTGCTAAGTGCTTTGATATATTTAGATAGATATACTTATTCTTTGTGCTTATAGAGGTGTGTGAATGTTAGATCTAACATGTATGAAGATGCTTAGTGCTGATATACCAGATCTGATATGTTTTACTGTTGCTAAGTGTTGAAATACCTTAGATATAAGTGAATGTTGCGATGTTCTATGCTATCTGGGAAGTATAATAAGGGTTGAATATTGACGAATGATCTATGCTAAGTACTCTATAATAGATATAATCACAGATCTATGTCTCAGCTAAGGTTGCAGACACTTGAGTTCTGCAACCACCCCTGCCTTTACCTCGGGTGAGACTTCATCTTCTTCACAGGTGTTGCTGAAAGGGTCGATCATTAGGTCTTTGTTGGTGCACTCTTGAGTGTTGAACCCTGGGTCTGCCCCTATGTCAACAAGCAACTTGCATGCGGAAATCCCAAAGTCATGAAATGTGACACATCGTTTAGGTTAAGTTTGTGGTCATGGGAATGGTCACATGAGTGGAGGGAGATAACGGTCTTTAAGCCATTTTTGGAGTTTCGGGAGTCAGGGATTCAACGTGGCTGATACGTCAAAGTATCGACATGCAAAGTCCCAAAACACTTTTTGTGTAGGCGCGCGGTCACAGCCCGTGGTTGCATGAGAGAAGGAGCTTGCGCCTGGTGCTTAGTTATGCAGGCAGAGTTTCATAACATGACATGTGGTTATAAGTGTCGAAGGTTCCAGCAGGGAATCAAAGAGCCATTTTGGCTCAAAGGAATTTGAACGATCCTTGACTGTGGGGTCAACAGACCCTGCCAAGGTAGAGGTAGTTAGAGGGGTCTGCATCAGGTGGTATCAAAGCTTAATATTTGGTTTGCAGATCGTAGGAAAAGGAGAGATGGTGAATGGAGATAGTCTGATACCATCAAGTGGTATAAGAGCTTAATATTTTTTTTGCAGATTGTAGGCAAAGGAGAGAGAGTGAATGGAGATAGTTTGATACCATCAAGTGGTACCAGAGCTTAATATTTTGTCTGCAGATTGTAGGAAATGGAGAGACGATGAATGAAGATAGTTTGATACCATCAAGTGGTATCAGAGCTTAATATTTTGTCTTCATATCATAGGCAAAGGAGATACGGTGAATGGAGATAGTCTGATACCATCAAGTGGTATCAGAGCTCACTTTATGTCTGTAGATTTCAGGCAGAGGGAGGCAACGTAAATAAGGGGACAGTTCGATACCTTCAGTGGTATAAGGAGCTAAATTTATTGGCTAGAGGATAGGGTGTTGATTCTCTGTGCATGGAGATATTTTACATGAAGGCAACAAACATTTTCCATCCAGGTGGGATGAAACCAGAGAGGAAAAATATGGCTACTGATGGCCATGAGCGTGGTCCAAGAGAAGACCTCCAACAGAAAATCAAGTCCGAGATAGACAAAGAGATCAACGAGATGAGAGCACAAATGGAGAAGCTTGCATTTAAAATGTAGTGGGATGAAAAAACGCATTGGGTATATGAGTGGCCCATGAAGAAGAAGGTGAAGTGGCCCGATTAGAAATTTTTGGCCAGAGTACAACAAAGACTGTTGAGAGTGTGGCTGAGGTATGTTGAAATCCTCAGAGGTGAATAGGAAGTGGTTCATATCTGTGAGCCAGAAATGAGGAAGAGTCTCAGTGATGATGAGTAGAGGAGATCAGAGAAGGGTCTCATAAATTTCCAGGTGAGCAATGATATGGGGTCATCGGAGGATCTCATGAACTCAGAGGTGAGTTTAGATCAACAAGGAGTGTTGATAGATGAAGGTTCATGTGGATTTGTAAACCATGTGAATGAATATGATGAGAAGTTAAAAATTCCACCATTCAAGAGGAGGGTCAGAAATATGTTCTGATCATTGGAGGAATGGAAGTATTCCTACCAAGCAACCCAGTTGAGGCCACAACACATGTTGGCGATGCAACAAAAGGAGAAGAAAAACCAATAGAGACTGTCAAGGAGAAACAAGAAATGGAGCAAATGTTGATATCTTCCCCAGCAGAAGAAGATCATGTAGATAAGGTGCTCACTCCATGGGAGAAGGAGTTGGATATGCTGGAGGATTGGCTGAACAATCCAGAGCCAGTAGATGAATGCCATGAGTAGACAATCATGCAGATTTTGGAAGAAGGGAATTCGACAAAATTGCTCAGAAATTTCAGCCAGGAAGTTGAACAAGAGATGACTGCAGCACTAAGGCCAACAACATAAGACAAATCAGAATTCCAGTCCGGGGAGCAGCAGGAGGAAGATGGAGATGAACCAGTAGGAAAAATGACAGAAGCTAGTCTGTCAGAGGAAGTGAATGAGCAACAATTCAGTCAAGAAGAGACCGTAGAACTGGAGTCTGCAGCATAGTGGCGACTTAGTGCCACAAGGGAAGATGAATACTGCAGGGGGGATCGAGTTGATCTACCCATTGACAAGGAGGAAGTGGAGCCAATAAGATTTCCTAAGAAAATCCAGCCATTAGAGCAACTGGAGGAAGTGATAGAAGAAATCAGGGAGCTGATGTGGAGGTCAACGCAAGAATCTATCAGCAAGGAGCTGAACATAAGAGATCCTACCATAGTAGCAGGAAATATGAAACAACAATAAAGCAGTGGGGAAGATGGACAAATCCAAAGAACAATATTGATGAAGACCCATCTAAATACCTCTACCTCAACATGCTCCACTGACCTCTCGGTCAAGGATTGTTCAAATTTATTTGAGCCAAAATGGCTCTTTGATTCCCTGTTGGAACCTTCAACACTTATAACCACATGTCCCATTATGAAACTCTGCCTGCACGACTAAGCACAAAGTGCAAGCTCCTTATGTCACATGACCATGAGCTGTGACCGCACGCCTACACAAAAATTGTTTTGGGACTTCACATGTCGAGACTTTGAGGTATGAGCCACCCATGACTCCCCAACTCCCAAAACTTTGAAAAGGGCTTAACAACTGTTATCTCCCTCTTCTCATGTGACCATTCCCATGACCACAGGCTTAACCTAAACGACACGTCACATTTCGTGACTTTGGTATTTTTGCATGCGAGTCGCTCCTGACTCCTTTCTTCCCAAACTCCCGATCCCCAATGTTCCGATTAGAGATATTTTCACTCGGCGCTAGCTCCTCTCGCTAGGCCCCTCTAACCATGACGATGGAAAAACCAAGTGCCAACTCAAAAGGTGTCTCGGGCTTTCACATATTGGGAATCTTCAATGTGGTTTACCTCTGTTCTCCCGATATCTGAAACCCCGACGCTAGATCAATGGTCCACATGCTCCCACAACCCAGTGGTTTGATCCATTCATTCTTGTATCGGGACTTCATGTTTCATGAAGTCGAAAGAATCCTTACCTTTGATCTTCTGATATCTGATTTCCTAAGCTTCTGGATCTTCTACCACTTGTCTTCCTAGACGATGGATGGTTTCGATGGTTTCATAACTTTAGGACTTCACAAAGTTCTCTCTCCTATGCACTCTTAGGGAGTTAAACCTTATGCACCTTCAGTTGGATCCAATGACTGTTGGTCCTAGCGCTCATATCTGACGACTCCGATCTATTCTTCTCCAATGCGCTCCCTTGGGTGTCTGAACATGAGCTCTAATGGTCCATATATCCTCTCTACAATTGATCCTATGAATACATACATTCCTCCTCCTGAGATTTCAATTCCTCCCATACTTGAAAGATCTCGATGCTTCAAAGGCCTCGACCTTTTCTTTGTCTGTAAGCCCGTCTACTTGGGTCTCACTTGTGCTCAAAAAAATGATTTCCCTCTGAGCTCTGTTTGTGGCTCGGACCTTGAACTATCTCAGCCTTCAATTCCCTTCTATTGGAACTCTGTGCACAAAATCATGATTCCTCCTAAGCTTACGAACTTGAAACATTTCACTCCCTTGCACACTACTTGTGCTTGACTAACCTCCAATCGATTGTCTATCAACATTTCATATAAGTGTTGGTTTGGTGCACTCCTTGCACAGGTATTCCTCCAGAGTGTTCAACAACTCTGTCTCCTTTATCTCCTTGAAAGGATATAAGCACCCTCCTGGTGACTTTTTCTCAAGCACGCCTTGTTGAGCCTACAAAGTATTCAACAACTTTGTAAGTGTCTACCTCCAACACTTCCCTTATCTCTGAACTAGAAATAGAGTTCCTTGGTCCACTCCTTGCACTTGCTCCATGCCCTCCTAGCAGAGCTCTATAGAACCCTCAGTAGTTTTATTCCCTCTGTGCCCTCCTCTGCACAGTCTTACCTCCAAGGTGTTCAGTAACCTTGAGGCTTCTCCCTTGGGTTTTGTGATTTCTCTGATGCACCCTCCTAGAAAGTTATTGTCTAAACTCCACATAACTCATATGTGCACTCTCGCACAAGATCATAGAGTCTTCAACACTCTGTCATGCAACCCCTTTCATGAAGCCACAAAGAACCCACACTGAAATCAAACAAAACTCACAAATAATGAATTTTTTCTATCCCTGCAGATGTAATATAACATACATCTACATTATACAAATGAAAACACACATAACATTCATGAAATACACATAAACACACATAATCATATGCAAGAAAAACTGCTCTTTTCTCATTAACATAATGTCTGATTACAATGTGTACAAATCTCGGACTGCAACAAAGTCTTAGCTCTCTCTCTTATCTCTCTATCTTGCTTCTACCTCCCTCACACAGAACCCTTTAATATAGATATAAAATATATTTTTACAAAATGGGGCTCCTCGAGATCTTCCCTCCAAGCTACCTGCCCTCATTAATTACAATGAATTATATTTAATGGTTGTCTAGTCCAAATCAGATCTAGATCTACAACCTGTCAACCATTAAAGGTGACCTCATATCGTACCTGCTCAAAAGCATTAACTCATCTCTACCAAGCCTTACAAACATTTAATTACAAATTGAATTTCTAAAATGAGGGAAAAATGAGAGCGTTTTCGTATCTCCCCTCTTGAATGCGCTCTAAATGTGATGTCTAGCTAGCACATTACTGACGTGAAGCAATGCTCCTGCATCACCTTTCCAAGTAACCATGCATCACCGTCAGTTGAGTATTCTAAGATCTGTCGAATTCATGGGCATGGGTCAAGGTAGTGCCCTATTATTCAAAATTATTCAACAATACCGAATATTGTACATTGTGAGTTATGCACATCTACCAGCATGTTATGAATCCGTGTATAGAATTGGATGCACTCGCTGATAGGATGGATCGAACATCTTTCAGGGTGAATTAAATCCCTCAAGGACAAAGAAGAGATCAAGGAGGTGGAGCTGGAGGAGACTTCAGACGAGGAAGAACTGGGGTAAGAGGACCAAGTAAATGCTACAATTGTGATGAGCAAGGTAACATGGCTAGGGATTGTCCTCATCCAAGGCATCCATGGTGCTCTCACTGCAGAACCAATGGGCACCCAACTGAAGACTGCCAAAAGCTAATTGTGAAATGGGAAGATCAGGTGCATCAATGAGGAGATAATATTATAATCTTAGAGATAAATAGGGTCATCAAAGGACAACTACCCAACATTAATATCATTACTTGAGGAGGAGCAAAGAATGGCGCAAATGATAATAATCTACCTAAGATCTAGAAAGTAACACCTAAGGAGGACAAGTATGACCCTCTGAAACACAATCTATTATTTTAAAATGCAATAGAAGTATTCCATAGTGTCCTTGGACCT
>JZKD02S0841060.1:847969-864233 GCA_000966675.3 Picea glauca
GGGTGTTGTATCTGCATGTGCATTTTCCTTCATGTCCAAATACCTTCATCAATCTTGCGGTCCAAAACCCATGACTAGGGTTGACATCAATGACAACAACCAATCTTCCAACAGCACACCAGACACAAGAGGAATATGAAAAGATACAAGATGAGAAGAAACTGGAAAGGGTCCAGGAGAATCTTGCAAAATCCTGGCCAATTATTCAAAGGGCAGCACCACAACTGCCTGAATCCAGTGCAATATGCGAGACTGTGCAGAAGATCGAGCTACTCCAGGTAGCATGGTCAGCTATCCATTCGCACAGATAACCTGGAAGTGCAGCTGCAGGAGATTAGGTGTGAAACATAGCAACAAACTCAAAAGTTGGAAGAGAAAATGGAAAGCGTTGTGGTTGAAGGGAACAAGGCCAAAAATACACCTTCGATCTCGACGAAAATACATCTTCACTGCCTGTCTCAGGTTTCACTAGCTATTTCTCCTTAAGATTTGCTAATTAGCTGATGAAAGCTCTGCTTTTCAACAACTAACTGGTTATAATTTCACCTTCTAAGTTTGTGAAAGTTTTGTTTTATCTTTGAGAAGAAAATTATGCAGAGTAGAAATGGTCCTGCATAGAGTGTTAGATTCTTCAGCAACTGCATAAGATGATTACCATTTATAGGCCATCAGCTCGATAAGAGAAACAAATTCAGAAAAGATCATGCCATGATGATAATGATCAACAATGTTTCCTTCAAAACTTGGATATTCAAATTTTCAATCTGCGATGAGGTTAGATCTGGCTATGATGCCATTGATCACCATGACTTTGGAAAAAAACACAATCTTCTTTTTCCTTTGACATCTGCAACAATGTAGATCTTGGTAATCCAATTTTTGAAAGGATAAATAAATCTCATCACTTCTGATCATGATGATTGTGCAATGCCCTTTGAATAGTATGAATTCCCTGAAGATCTGCCTGATTCATACCATACTCATTACATATGCCTTTCCAGATCTACTAGAGCCTGATCTTTTTGGTAGTTCAACACCATTATTTCACACCATTGTTCGCTCTATGATATCAATCATTTGTTGAAATATGCAGAGAATTATTCTGTCCACAAAATCTCTACCTATATCGCAACAAGCATGAGCCAGATGAACATATCTGTGCAAATTCAATGACACATGCAATTTGCTTGTCTCAAATTAAATTGTAAAGATCTTGTCCCCTCAATGCTAGATTGGTATCTGGATAATCATACCCATTGAATCACCATCATGAGGCATTTCTTGTATGATGTCCATTACTCCCTCAGGTTCTACTGAATGTTGGGAAACAATAAATTCCCAATATGCTAATTGAGCCCTAGATTATAAAGCCTCGACCCTTTGTCATGAAGATTCATAGTTGAAATCAAAGAAAAATGAGCCCAGTCAGAAATGAATTCACCAAGATGCACAACATGCATCATCGAACTCAACTATAGTATCACTGTTGTACCAAAAATGAAGAAAATACCCAAGGTAATGCCCAGAGCTGAAAGGAGCGCTAATTGTTTTGGCTCTGCATCTTGTGGGTAACCAAGAAAACAAGGGTTTAAAACCTCTGCAAAATCATGTGGCATCTGCAATCTCTAATGCGTGGTTCATTTTTTCTTTTGGCCCTTCTTCCATGTGGCCCAATGCCTTCATCCTACCAAATGTTTCAAATATCCCGCTATCCTCATCATAAACAAAATCAACCTTCTGTTATCTAGAAACCCTAATGAAAATACTGCTATTGATTTGCTGAATATTCAGGGGTAGTCTTCACATGTGACAACACTCTCAGTACACAGGTTTGACTACTGGATAAATCATTCAATGAGAGAGTAGAACTCGACACTTGCACTTGGATTGGATGTGTCGATATGTATCCGAGTTGAAGTTTGACTCGTGGCTTCTACTTGTGATTTGAGACTATAGGTGAATCCATGGCTTGGACCTGTGCATTGTGTGGTATGACTTGTTTCTGACTCATGGTCTTGGTCATATAAATTAACATGTGGTTTTTGATTGACATGTGCACATGAAGTCTTGGCTAGTGAACATGTAACTTGAAATTTGATGAGTGATGTGGTTAGATTGATAGCTAGGAGCACTAATATTTGTGTTTACATTGTGATTTAACATTTAGAGCTTGGAATCTAATGTGACCTCAACCTTGGACTTTAGTCCATGCACTAGATTTAATAGTAGGATTCGACTTAGGATAGTATATAACATAACCTAGGGTTAAGTCACTTAAATGACACATCACTTTTTCTTTAGGGAAATTTATCAAAGTATCAAAGAAATAAAAGCAATGGAATGACATTTTGTTATTTGTATCATGTATTGCAGGTCCAGAGGAATAAAAACAAAGGATTTTTTAGCAAAGTAATCAAGCAGGAGCTTGATGAACACTATGGAGGTTAAGATATTGGCAAAGAAACTGAAAACAAAATGATAAATCATTTGAATATTAATAGAAATACTCATCAAAATACCAGTGCATTTTTTATCGCTAACAACTGGCCCCAACTGGGATGGGGACCTCCCTGTGAGGTTTCCAAGAACCTAGTAGTTCCAGTCACCTTAATTGTTGTGCTATGGAGTCATCTGACCTGTGCAACTGTTCCTCTGCAAACCTATAACTTGCATGCAGCCTCCGTCTTATTCATGAAATAAAAAACTGAAAAATATCTAACTGCTCATATGGCGAGCTTATTCCTCTGCCTACTCCTCCACTAACCAACTGTACTGCCTCTTATCAAGTGAAGTGATGCTTCCAATGAATCCATATAAGGAACTGTTTTACTGACATGATGCTAGATCTTGACTCGAAAAACAATGGAAGCCATATCATGCATAAAAGAGGTGTGAACACATGATAAAGACAATCTTCTTCTGACATAAATATTTTAACATCTATGTCGCTCATAGACTCCAAATAGTCAGCAAAAGGGTCATCAAATTCACAAATCAATACCTCTTTGGACTGTCGATCCAACTGTAATTTGAAATGATGTTGAAGGCTGCCTTTACTAATCTCATTGTTGAATGTAGGCTGCTTGATATCTGTTGGAGAAACATATAAGATGGACTACTGATATGGACTTTTTATCTCCTCACCTTCTTCTTCATATCTCTTGCAAACTTCCAATCATTGCAAATATTGAAACTGTAGGCTACCCTCATCATTTACTGCAGATATGAAATTGTTACTTGTTGACCTGTCGATTCTTCTTGCTGATGTATATATTTTCTCTTTGACCTCAAAACCTTCAAAAGAGATATGTTGATTTTCATGAATATCTAAAGTAGTAGATACATCTGATATAATGTTAGATGTTTCTATGTTATTACAATCATTCAATACCTTTTGATCTTGGTGACAAACATCTTTAATACACGCGTTCAATACAATGTCAAAAGCATCATCATGGTTGTCAAAATGTGGATCAACAAACTCTTGATCATGATTAGATATGTCTTCTGCTAACATGGAATGGCTGATTACAACATGATGTCGTTCCTTTACGGGCAAAGAAAAGGCTCGTCGAAATCAGATTCATAAATGTCATATATGGGTTGGTTGTTGCCTGAATCAACATCCTTTGAAGTAAGGGTCTGCTCTATTGCATCTACATACTTATCAACAATAGGTGAGCAGAAAACTCCCAAATATTGCAAAGAAAGACAGACAGTCTTCAAATCCTTCTCCCCAATCACAGGTGAAAACATATCGTAGGCAACCTCTTGAAACAGTGTAGAAAAAACTCTTTCTCTAACTGTTTCTTCATGTAAATCAAAGGTAATAGGTGTAATAGAGATAAGGTCTGATGCATTTATAGCTATGCAATTCTTATTTGTATCATGAAGATCTTCCTTAACAACATAATTTTAATCTTGACAAACAAAAGAAAAGACTACTTCCTGCTGAACATGCTTATCAAATTCATCAAATCAATCTTCAAAGAGACCTTTAGCTGGAAATTCATCTTTACAAAACAAATGGAAAGCATAATGAAAACTCGCCAATGAGTGAATGCTTGAAGTTGGAAGAGACCTGCACCAATCAAGGGATATCCCCTCTAATGAATACTTGAAAATTTTAATCTTAACATCTTCATGTATGATCTGGAGATGATGAATAAACTCATGAAAATCCAACAAATGTTATGTTGGTACTTCCCATTCTTCTCCTTGAAATCTGGGAAGGCTATGTTCCCATTCATCTCTACTAGGTATTGGATGAGGGTAACCATAAATACTTGAGAAATTGTAGAATGCATACCTCTTTTCTAAGATCTGGTTCATTTATATACCAGTGGAGTCGCCAACAGATCCATCCTTCATGGAGTCACTAGATAGATGATTACAACCAATGTAATGTCTAATCCTTGTCTATCATCAAGGAGTATATCTAATTTCATCTCCTAGGAAAGCTGAGATTCAACCTCCTCTCCTCGGAAACGACGCCAATTTGTTATCACTCCAAGAAACTCTTTGGGGTTGTAGACCAAAGATTCTTGGTAACTCAAGAATATGGTAAATTTGGTATACTTGGAACAATGGGATAACTCAATGACTAATGAAAAGGAGATCTTATCATGCATTCGAATAAGATAGTGGTTTTAGAAATCAATAATCAAATAAAGTAATTGGAATAGGGTATGAAGAATACCAGTCTAGATAACTAAATACAACAATGTGCAGGGTCATACAAGATAGCAAGAAATCTTTTAATTCAAGTTCATGAGATTAATAAGAAGATAATAGTTCTAAGAAGTTGAGCTAAACTGAAGTAAAGAATAGAATAATGAAGTACATGAACAAATCTGAGATTGAAAGAAAAAGAAGACTGTGATTCTATTATCAAGATAAGAGTCTAGTACAGTAGAAAAAAGTATCCAAGATTGAACCCTTAGTTCATCTCATATCTTCAGCTTTATATCTTTGCAATAAAAGTTCAGATCCTAGAAGAATGGATCAGATATGCTAAATATAGAAAGTCAAAACAATTTTACAAAAAGAGAGGAAGACATCCTCAAAATGAGGTCAATTCCTCATTCTATGGTCTTCAGATCATGTAGAACCTCTGTGTTGTGCAGATAAGCCTTCCAAGGCTATTTGATATCTCTTGAGGAAGATGAAATTGGAATTTGCCAAGTTTGGAAAAAAAACCTAATTCATTGCCCCCAAAATAGGTGCCAAATCAACTTGAACACCTCTTCAAACCTCTTTTGCATCAAATATGGATTTTGGATTTGATACTATAATTCAATATGTATATTTGGAAAGCATTTTCAAGAGATTCGGTTGAGAAAAACTTTGATCTGGGAAAAAATACACCTTCTCTACCTATCTTAGGTTTCACCAGCTATTTCGCCTTAAGATTTGCTAATTAGCTGATGAAATCTTTTCTTTTCAACAACTAATTGGTTATAATTTCATCTTCTAAGCTGGTGAAAGTTTTGTTTTATCTTTGAGAAGAAAATTATGCAGAGTAGAATTGATCCTGCATCGAGTGTTAGATCATTCAATAGTTGCATAAGATGATTACCATTTACAGGTCATCAGCTCGATAAGAGAAACAAATTTAGTAAAGATCATGCCATGATGATAATGATCAGCAATGTCGCCTTCAAAACTTGGATATTCAAATTTTCAATCTGCGATGAGGTTAGATCTGGCTATGATGCCATTGATCGCCATGACTTTGGAAAACAACACAATCTTCTTTTGCCTTTGACATCTGCAACAATATAGATCTTTGTAATCCAATTTTTGAAAGGATAAATAACTCGCATCACTTCTGATCATGATGATTATGCAATGCCCTTTGAATAGTATGAATTCCCTAAAGATCTTCCTGATTCATACCATACTCATTGCATATGCATTTCCAGATCTGCTAGAGCCTGATCTCTTTGGCAGTTCAACACCATTAGTTCATACCACTGTGCACTCTGTGATATCAATCATTTGTTGAAATATGCAGAGAATTCTTCTGTCCATAAAATCTCTACCTGCATCACAACAAGCATGAGCCAAATGAACAGATCTAGGCAAATTCAATGACACATACAATTTTCTTGTCTCGAATTAAATTGTAAAGATCTTGTCCCCTCAATGCTAGATTGGCATCATTATAAGAAAACCCATCGAATGAGCATCATGAGGCATTTCTTGTATGATGTCCATTACTCCCTCAGGTTCTATTCAATGTTGGGAAACAATAAATTCCCAATATGCTAATTGAGCCCTGAATTATAAAGCCTCAGCACTTTGTCATGAAGATTTGCAGTGGAAATCAAAGCAAAATGAGCTTGGTCAGAAATAACTTCACCAAGATGCACAACAAGCATCACCGAACTCGGCTATAGTATCACTATTGTACCACAAATGAAGAAAATACCCAATGTAATGACCAAAGCTGAAAGGAGCGCTAATTGTTTTGGCTCTACATCTTGTGGATAAACAAGAAAACAAGGGTTTAAAACCTCTACAAAATCATGTGGCATCTACAATATTTAATGCATGGTTCTTTTTTTCTTGTGGCCATTCTTCCATACGGCCCAATGCCTTCAACCTGTCAAATGTTTCAAATACCTATCTATCCTCATCATAAACAAAATCATCATTCTGTCATCTAGAAACCCTAATGAAAACACTGCTATCGATTTGTTGAATATTCAGGGGCAGTCTTCACATGTGAAAATTCTCTCAGTACACAGGTTTGATTACTGGATAAATCATTCGATGAGAGAGTAGAACTCGACACTTGTGCTTGGCTTGGATGTGTCGATATGTAGCTGAGTTGAAGTTTGACTCGTGGCTTCTACCTGTGATTTGAGACTATAGGTGAATTTGTGGCTTGGGCCTGTGCATTGTGTGGTATGACTTGTTGCTGACTCATGGCCTTGGTCATATAAATTAACATGTGGTTTTTGATTGACATGTGGACATGAAATCTTGTCTAGTGAACATGTAACTTGAAATTTGACGAGTGATGTGGCTAGATTGTTATCTAGGAGCACTAATCTTTGTGTTTATATTGTGATTTAACATTTAGAGCTTGGACTCTAATGTGACCTCAACCTTAGACTTTAGTCCATGCACTAGATTTAATAGTAGGATTGGACTTAGGATAGCATATAACATAACCTAGGGTTAAGTCACTTAAATGACACATCACTTTTGATTTAGGGAAATTAATTAAAGTATAAAAGACATAAAAGCAATGGAATGACATTTTGTTATTTGAATTTTGTATTGCAGGTCCAGAGGCATAAAAACAAAGGATTTTTTAGCAAAGTAATCAAGCAGGAGCTTGATGAACACCATGGAGGTTAAGATACTGGCAAATAAACTGGAAAAAAAATGATAAATCATTTGAAGAGTGATAGAATTACTCATCAAAATACCAGTGCATTTTTTATCGCTAACAACTGGCTCCAACTGGGATGGAGACTTCCCTGCGAGGTTTCCAAGAACCTAGTAGTTCCATTCGTATTAATTGTAGGGATATGGAGTCATCTAACCTATGCAATTGTTCCTCTGCAAACCTGTAACTTTCATGCAGCCTCCTGCTTATTCATGAAATCAACAACTGAAAAATATCTAACTGCTCATATGGCGAGCTTATTCCTCTAGCTACTCCTACACTAATCAATTGTACCGCCTCTTATCAAGTGAAGTGATGCTTCCAATGAAGCCATATAAGTAATTGATTTACTGACATCATGCTAGATCTTGACCCGAAAAACAATGGAAGCCATATCATGTAGAAAAGAGGTTTGAACAAATGATAAAGACAATCTTCTTCTAACAGAAATATTTTAACATCTATGCTTCTCATAGACTCCAAATAGTCAGTAAAAGGGTAATCAAATTCACAAAGAAATACCTCTTTGGACTGCTGATCAAGATGTAATTTGAAATGATGTTGAAGGCTGCCTTTACTAATCTGACTGTTGAATGCAGGCTGCTCGAGATCTGTTGGAGAAACATATAAGATGGACTGTTGATTTGGACTTTTCAGCTCCTCAGCTTCTTCTTCATATCTGATGCAAACTTCTAGTCGCTGCAAATATTGAAACTGTAGGTTGCCCTCATTATTTATTGCACATCTGAAACTGTTACTTGCTGATCTGTCAATTCTTCCCGTTGATGTATATATTTTCCCTTTGACCTCAAAACCTTCAAAAGAGATATGTTGATTTTCATGAATATCTAAAGTAGTAGATACATCTGATATAATGTCATATGTTTCTATGTTATTATAATCATTCAATATCTTTTGATCTTGGTGACAACCATCTTTAATAGATTCCTTCAATACAATGTCAAAAGCATCATCATGGTTGTCAAAATGTGGATCAACAAACTCTTGATCATGATTAGAGATGTCTTCTTCTAACATGGAATGGTTGATTACAACATGATGTCATTCCTTTATGGGAAAAGAAAAAGGCTCATCGAAATCAGATTCATAAATGTCATATATGGGTTGGTTGTTGCTTGAATCAACATCCTTTGAAGTAAGGGTCTACTCTATTGCATATGCATACTTATCAACAATAGGTGAGCAGAAAACACCTAAATCTTGCAAAGAAAGATAGACAGTCTTCAGATCCTTCTCCCCAATCACAGATGAAAACATATCATAGGCAACCTCTTGAAAAAGTGTAGAAAAAAATCCTTCTCTAACTGTTTCTTCATGTAAATCAAAGGCATCAGCTGTAATAGAGATAAGGTCTGATGCATTTACAACTATGCAATTCTTGTTTGTATCATGAAGATATTCCTTAACAACATAATTTTCATCTTGATAAACAGAAGAACAGACTACTTCCTGTTGAACATGCTTATCAAATTCATCACCTCAATCTTCAAAGAGACCTTCAGCTGGAAATTCATCTTTACAAAACAAATGGAAAGCATAATGAAAACTCGCCAATGAGTGAATTCTTGAAGCTGGAAGAGACCTGCACCAATCAAGGACTATCCCCTCTAATGAATACTTGAAAAGTTTAATCTTAACATCTTCATGTATGATCTGGAGCCGATGAATAAACTCATGAAAATCCAACAAATGTTCTGCTGGTACTTCCCATTCTTCTCCTCGAAATCTGGGAAGGTTGTGTTCCCATTCATCTCTACTAGGTACTGGATGAGGGTAACCAGAAATACTTGAGAAATTGCAGAATGCATACCTCTTTGCTAAGATCTGGTTTTTTTATATAACAGTAGAGTCGCCAACAGATCCATCCTTCATGGAGTCACCAAATAGATGATTATAACCAATGTAATGTCTAATCCTTTTCTATCATCAAGGAGTAGATCTAATGTCATCTCCCAGGAAAGTTGAGCTTCAACCTCCTCTCCCTAGCAACGATTCCATTGATCACCATTACTTTGGCAAACAACACAATCTTCTTTTTCCTTTAACATCTTCAACAATCTAGATCTCCGTAATCCAATTTTTGAAAGGATAAATAACTCTCATCACTTTTGATCACGATGATTGTGCAATTCTCTTTGAATAGTATGAATTCCCTGAATATCTTCCTGATTCATACCATACTCATTGCATATGCCTTTCCAGATCTACTAGAGCTTGATCTCTTTGGCAATTCAACACCATTAGTTCACACCACTGTGCGCTCTGTGATATCAATCATTTTTCGAAAGATGGAGAGAATTATTCTTTCCATAAAATCTCTACCTGTATTGTAGCAAGCACGAGCCAAATGAACAGATCTGCGCAGATTCAATGAAACATACAATTTTCTTGTCTCGAATTAAATTGTAAAGATCTTGTCCCATCAATGCTAGATTGGCATCTAGATAAGCATACCCATCGAATGAGCATCATGAGGCATTTCTTGTATGATTTCCATTACTCCCTTAGGTGCTACTGAATGTTGGGAAACAATAAATTCCCAATATGCTAATTGAGCCCTGGATTATAAATCCTTGACCCTTTGTCATGAAGATTCACAGTTGAAATCAAAGCAAAATGAGCTCGGTCATAAATGACTTCACCAAGATGCACAACAGGCATCACTGAACTCAACTATAGTATCACTGTTGTACCACAAATGAAGAAAATACCCAAGGTAATGCCCATATCTGAAAGGTGTGCTAATTGTTTTGGCTCTACATCTTGTGGATAACCAAGAAAACAAGGGTTTAAAACCTCTGCAAAATCATGTGGCATCTGCAGTCTCTAATGCGTGGTTCATTTTTTCTTTTGGTTATTCTTCGATGCGGCCTGATGCCTTCAACTTGTCAAATGTTTCAAATACCCAACTATCCTCATCATAAACAAAATCAACCTTCTGTCATCTAGAAACCCTAATGAAAACACTTCTATCGATTTGTTGAATATTTAGGGGCAGTCTTCACATGTGACAACACTCTTAGTACACAGGTTTGACTGCTGGATAAATCATTCGATGAGAGAGTATAACTCGACACTTGCACTTGTCTTGGATGTGTCGATATGTAGAAGAGTTGAAGTTTGACTCGTGGGTTCTACCTGTGATTTGAGACTATAGGTGAATTTGTGGCTTGGACCTGTGCGTTGTGTGGTATGACTTGTTGTTGATTCATGGCCTTGTTCACATAAATTAACATGTGGTTTCTAATTGACATGTGGACATGAAGTCTTGGCTGGTGAACATGTAACTTGAAATTTGACAAGTGATGTGGCTAGATTGATACCTAGGAGCACTAATCTTTGTGTTTATATTGTTATTTAACATTTAGATCTTGGACTCTAATGTGACCTTAACCTTAGACTTTAGTCCTTGCACAAGATTTAATAGCAGGATTGGACTTAGGATAGTATATAACATAACCTAGGGTTTAGTCACTTAAATGACACATCACTTTTTCTTTAGGGAAATTTATCAAAGAATAAAAGACATAAAAGCAATGGAATGACATTTTGTTATTTGTATCTTGTATTGCAGGTCCAGAGGCATAAAAACAAAGGATTTTTTAGCAAAGTAATCAAGCAAGAGCTTGATGAACACTATGGAGGTTAAGATATTAGCAAAGAAACTCAAAAAAAAAAAAAAAACGATAAATCATTTGAAGAGTGATAGAAATACTCATCAAAATACTAGTGCATATTTTATAGCTAACAACTGGCTCCAACTGGGATGGAGTCCTCCCTATGAGGTTTCCAAGAACCTAGTAGTTCCAATCACCTTAATTGTTGGGCTATGGAGTCATCTGACCTATGAAACTATTCCTCTGCAAACTTGTAACTTGCATGCAGCCTCCTGCATATTCATGAAATCAACAAATGAAAAAGATCTAACTGCTCTTATGGCAAGGTTATTCCTCTGCCTACTCCTACACTAACCAACTATACTGCCTCTTATTAAGTGAAGTGATGCTTCCAATGAAGCCATATAAGGAACTGATTTACTGATATCATGATAGATCTTGACCTGAAAAACAATGGAAGCCATATCATGCAGAAAAGAGGTTTGAACAGATGATAAAGACAATCTTCTTCTCATAGAAATATTTTAACATATATGTTTCTCATAGAATCCAAATAGTCGGCAAAAGGGTCATCAAATTCACAAAGCAATACCTCTTTGGACTGTTGATCCAACTCTAATTTGAAATGATGTTGAAGGCTGCCTTTACTAATCTCACTGTTGAATGCAGGCTGCTCGAGATCTATTGGAGAAACATATAAGATGGACTACTGATCTGGACTTTTTAGCTCCTCACCTTCTTCTTCATATCTGCTGCAAAATTCCAGTCACTGCAAATCTTGAAACTGTAGGTTGCCCTCATCATTTACTGCAGATCTGAAACTGTTACTTGTTGATCTGTCAATTCTTCTTGTTGATGTATATATTTTCTCTTTGACCTCAAAACCTTCAAAAGAGATATGTTGATTTTCATGAATATCTAAAGGATTAGATGCATTTGATATAATGTCAGATGTTTCTATGTTATTACAATCATTCGATACCTTTTGATATTGGTGACAACGATCTTTAATAGACGTGTTCAATACAATGTCAAAAGCATCATCATGGTTGTCAAAATGTGGATCAACAAACTCTTGATCATGATTAGAGATGTCTTCTGCTAACATGGAATGGTTGATTACAACACGATGTCGTTCCTTTATGAGAAAAGAAAAAGGCTCGTTGAAATTAGATTCATAAATTTCATATATGGGCTGGCTGCTGCTTGAATCAACATCCTTTGAAGTAAGGTTCTGCTCTATTGCATATGCATACTTATCAACAATAGGTGAGCAGAAAAATATTGAATCTTGCAAAGAAAGATAGACAGTCTTCAGTACCTTCTCCCCAATCACAGGTGAAAACATATCATAGGCAACCTCTTGAAAAAGTGTAGAAAAAACTCCTTCTCTAACTGTTTCTTCATGTAAACCAAAGGCAACAGGTGTAATAGAGATAAGGTCTGATGTGTTTACAGCTATGCAATTCTTATTTGTATCATGAATATCTTCCTTAACAACATAATTTTCATCTTGACAAACAGAAGAAAAGACTACTTCCTGCTGAACTTGCTTATCAAATTCATCACAACAATCTTCAAAGAGACCTTCAGCTGGAAATTCATCTTTACAAAACAAATGGAAAGCATAATGAAAACTCACCAATGAGTGAATGCTTGAAGCTGGAAGAGACTTGCACCAATCAAGAGCTACCCCCTCTAATGAATACCTGAAAATTTTAATCTTAACATCTTCATGTATGATCTGGAGCCGATGAATAAACTCATGAAAATCCAA
Source organism: Picea glauca (assembly GCA_000966675.3). Classification (NCBI taxonomy): domain Eukaryota; kingdom Viridiplantae; phylum Streptophyta; class Pinopsida; order Pinales; family Pinaceae; genus Picea; species Picea glauca. The sequence continues at coordinate 860,787 of JZKD02S0841060.1, forward strand.
CAAATGTTCTGCTGGTACTTCCAATTCTTCTCCTCAAAATATGGGAAGGTTGTGTTCCCATTCATCTCTACTAGGTACTAGATGAGGGTAACCATAAATACTTGAGAAATTGCAGAATGCATACCTCTTTGCTAAGATCTGGTTCATTTATATACCAGTGGAGTCACCAACAGATTCATCCTTCATGGAGTCACCAGATAGATGATTACAACCAATGTAATGTCTAATCCTTGGCTATCATCAAGGAGTAGATCTAATGTCGTTTCCCAGGGAAGCTAAGATTCAACCTCCTCTCCCCGGCAACGATGCCAATTTGTTATAACTCCAAGAAACTCTTTGGGGTTGTAGACCAAAGATGCTTGGTAACTCAAGAATATGGTAAATTTGGTATGCTTGGAACAATAGGATAACTCAATGATTAATGAAAATGAGATCTTATCATGCATTTGAATAAGACAGTGCTTTTAGAAATCAATAATCAGATAAATTCATTGGAATGGGGTATGAAGAATACTAGTCTAGATAACCAAATACAACAATGTGCAGGGTCATAAAAGATAGCAAGAAATCCTCTATTTCAAGTTCATAAGCTTAATAAGAAGATAACAATTCTTAGAAGCTGAGCTAAACTGAGGTAAAGCATAGAACAATGAAGTACATGAACAAATCTGACATTGAAAGAAAAAGAAGACTGTGATTATATTAACAAGATAAGAGTCTAGTACAATAGAAAAAAGTATCCAAGATTGAACCCTTAGTTCATCTCATATCTTCAACTTTATAGCTTTACAATAAAAGTTCAGATCCTAGAAGAATGGATCAGATATGCTAAAGATAGAAAGTCAAAACAAGTTTACAAAAAGAGAGGAAGAGATCCTAAAAATGAGGTCAATTCCTCATTCTATGGTCTTCAGATCATGTAGAACCTCTGTGTTGTGCAGATAAGCCTTCCAAGGCTGTTTGATATCTCTTGAGGAAGATGAAATTCGAATTTTCCAAGTTTGGAAATAAAACCTAATTCATTGCCCCCAAAATAGGTGCCAAATCAACTTGAACACCTCTTCAAACCTCTTTTGCATCAAATATGGATTTTGGATTTGATACTAAAATTCAATATGTATCTTTGGAAAGCATTTTCAAAAGATTCGGTTAAAAAAAACTTCGATCTGGGCAAAAATACACCTTCACTGCCTGTCTCAGGTTTCACCAGCTATTTTGCCTTAAGATTTGCTAATAAGCTGAAGAAAGCTCTGCTTTTCAACAACTAATTGGTTATAATTTCTCTTTCTAAGCTGGTGAAAGTTCTATTTTATCTTTGAGAAGAAAATTATGCAGAGTAGCAATGATCCTGCATAGAGTGTTAGATTCTTCAGTAGCTTCATAAGATGATAACCATTTATAGGCCATCCGCTTGATAAGAGAAACAAATTCAACAAAGATCATGCCGTGATGATAATGATCAGGAATGTTTCCTTCAAAACTTGGATATTCAAATTTTGAATCTGCGATGAGGTTAGATATGGCTATGATGCCATTAATCACCATGACTTTGGAAAACAACACAATCTTCTTTTGCCTTTGACATCTACAACAATCTAGATCTTTGTAATCCAATTTTTGAAAGGATAAATAACTCTCATCACTTCTGATCAGGATGATTGTGCAATGGCCTTTGAATAGTATGAATTCCTTGAAGATTTGCCCGATTCATACCATACTCATTGCATATGCCTTTCCAGATCTGCTAGATCCTAATCTCTTTGGCATTTCAACATGATTAGTTCACAACACTGTGTGCTCTGTGATATCAATCATTTGTCAAAAGCTGCAGGGAATTCTTCTGTCCATAAAATTTCTACCTGTATCGCAGCAAGCATGAGCCAGATGAATAGATCCATGCAAATTCAATGACACATGCAATTTTCTTGTCTCGAATTAAATTATAAAGATATTTTCCCCTCAATGTTGGATTGGCATCTGGATAAGCATACCCATCAAATGGGCATCATGAGGCATTTCTTGTATGATGTCCATTACTCCCTCAAGTGCTACTGAATGTTGGGAAACAATAAATTCCCAATATGTTAATTGAGCCCTGGATTATAAAGCCTCGACCCTTTGTCATGAAGATTCACAGTTGAAATCAAAGCAAAATGAGCCTGATCAGAAATGAATTCACCAAGATGCACAACAAGCATCATCGAACTTAGCTATAGTATCATTGTTGTACCACAAATGAAGAAAATACCCAAGGTAATGCCCAGAGCTGAAAGGAGCGCTAATTGTTTTGGCTCTACATCTTGTGGATAACCAAGAAAACAAGGGTTTAAAACCTGCAAAATCATGTGGCATATGCAATCTCTAATGCGTGGTTCATTTTTTCTTGTGGCTCTTCTTCCATGCGGCCCAATGCCTTCAACCTGTCAAATGTTTCAAATACCTAGCTATCCTCATCATAAACAAAATCAACCTTCCGTCATCTAGAAACCCTAATGAAAACACTGCTATCGATTTGTTGAATATTCAGTGGCAGTATTCACATGTGACAACACTCTCAGTACACGTGTTTGACTGCTGGATAAATCATTCGATGAGAGAGTAGAACTCGACACTTGCACTTGGCTTGGATGTGTCGATATGTAGCTGAGTTGAAGTTTGACTCGTGGGTTCTGCCTGCAATTTGATACTATAGGTGAATCCATGGCTTGGACCTATGCATTGTGTGGTATGACTTGTTGCTGACTCATGGCCTTGGTCATATAAATTAACATGTGGTTTCTGATTGACATGTGGACATGAAGTCTTGGCTAGTGAACATGTAACTTGAAATTTGATAAGTGATGTGGCTAGATTGATAGCTAGGAGCACTAATCTTTGTGTTTATATTGTGATTTAATATTTAGAGCTTGGACTCTAATGTGACCTCAACCTTAGACTTTAGTCCATGCACTAGATTTAATAGTAGGATTGGAATTAGGATAGTATACAACATAACCTATGGTTAAGTCACTTAAATGACACATCACTTTTGCTTTAGGGAAATTTATCAAAGTATAAAAGACATAAAAGCAATGGAATGTCATTTTGTTATTTGTATCTTGTATTGTAGGTCTAGAGGCATAAAAACAAAGGATTTTTGAGAAAAGTAATCAAGAAGGAGCTTGATGGACACTATGGAGGTTAAGACACTGGCAAAGAAACTGAAAAAAAAAAAACGATAAATCATTTGAAGAGTGATAGAAATACTCATCAAAATACCAGTGCATTTTTTATCGCTAACAACTAGCTCCAACGAGGTTGGAGACCTCCCTGTGAGGTTTCCAAGAACCTATTTGATCCAGGTGGATATTGGTGGCCACCCACCTATTCCACTTGGACCCCCACCATTGCTTCTTTCAGTTTTTCAGTTTTTGCACAGTTTACTATTTTTAGCAGTTTTTTCGGGTC
>JZKD02S0841060.1:874158-887323 GCA_000966675.3 Picea glauca
CCTAAGACAATAATTCCTTAATAAATTCTTAAAACGACTCCCCTAAACAATTATTGTCCAGTTCGAAATATAAACCTAAGTCAAAAAAAAAAAAAAAACTTCTCTAAGATAAAAATTTTGCTTAACCTTGAGGAAAAAGGCCCTAAATCTAACCCTAAAAAGAGCCTAACCTTAATTCTAAATGAATTAGTGTAACTTTTAATGAACTCATAACTTTTATTCAAATTGAAACATAACTTTTCTTAAAAATAGAAATATACATAAATTACAGTTTAGTTAACCCAGACAATAAATTTCATTGAAGGCATCTCCTTCTTTAAACACAACTTGCAATGAGAGTTCATTAACTTTTCAAAAGCATAACTCTTATGAAAACCCTTCTGTCAAATACATAACCCTATAAAAACTTTTAAAGCATAACCCCCTATGAACGCAATAGTTTTTCAAAAAAAATTAAACTAATTCATAAATAAACGAATACTGAAAGCCATAGTTTTGATTGACAGAACGCATAACCTTCAATGAATAATTGAATGCTTAAGGGACTAAACTATTTTCCTTAAAACTCATACATAAAATCAGATTGAACCAATAGAAATAAATTTATTTAACGAGCGGGAGTATAAAAAGTATGAATTTAAAAATAAGTGAAAAGATTTATTTAGCGCATTTACCTTTTAGGTTTTAAAAAAAAGGGGGGGAATAATAAAAATAGGGAAATGAGCATTTAAGAAAAAGAAAATAAATTAGGGAGAAACGTGGGGGATGAGTGACACTTGTAAAACAGATAATTTTTTAGGGTTTTTCATTAAAACTTAAATTAAATATGATTTAGGGAAAGGGGGGGAAAAAGAAAAGGCCATAAAATAAAGGGGGATGAAGGGTAATGGGGAGGAGCTATTAGGTATTGTTATGCTTCCAAAATGGTAAACTAGACGGATTTCTTGTGAGGAGTTGGGATTTTCTCAACTGTATTAGAGTGGTAGCTCAGCCATGGAGGCGAGCTGGGAAGCTAGGTATACTATCTGGACTGTGTGTGGCCCCTTTGTGGCTCGGTGGGCTGAGGGGGAAGTAGAGTACCCCTAGCATTTGGCTGGAAGGTACCAGTGTATTCTCTACGATCGGCGAGAGGGAGCGGCATAGAGCGGAGTGCGGACGTCATCGCGGCGAGCTATAAGGCAATGGTATGGATTTTGTTTAACAATTTCGGTCGAATAGGCTATGTCGGTATCAGAATAGGGTTGTATATGTATTGCCTTCTAAATCTAGGTAGAGGTAATAAAAATCTGTTAACAGTGGACTCTTCTTGTTGCGTGAAATGTTGATAGATTGACTGTACATGTATTTTTCTCCAATACCTTGCTAATGTAATAAAAATATGTTCAGAATGTACCACCCGGGTGGCTTGAAGCGTAATAGATTGGGGTTTTTATATGCACTTCTTTCTAATTCCGTGTAGGTGTAATAAAATCTGTTATCCATGAAATCTCCTTGCCTCTCGAATGTAATAAGAACAGTCGTATGTATTTTCCAGCAGATGTAATAAAAATGTTTTGTCAGCCGTAATCTCTTTTTACTTGAAGGCAATAAGACTGATCGTAAAGTTGTAGTTGAATGTTAAATTTCTAGATGGGTAAAAGGGGACTGGAATCCCTGCCTTCACCTCTGTCCTCTCTTTTGACTGATAACTTTCCTTGAGTTCGACTTTGCCAGAAAATTTTGACCTGGCGTACTGCGCGTCTAAGTCAGATGGTTATTTCGTTCCCTTTTTTTATTTGGTACAGTTTTAGGGTTTCTGGTAGATTTGTTTGGGTTATGGTTATTTCGTTTTTTTTATATATTTGGTACCATTTTAGGGTTTTTGGTAATTTGTTTTGGGTTTATGGTTACCGTATTGGGTCCCTGGGCGAATTCGTTTTTCCTTCTTGCATGCCGTGGATGGCTGACGTTAGGCTCTGTGTGTTGTTGTTATCAAATTTGTGGTTATCACATTGTGGTTATGTTCTAAACTTCCATGCACCCATAACATTTTCATTGTTCCAGACTATCCTTCCCTCATCTGGCCAATGAGATACGGCGAATCGCTGCCAAAGAAAATGCATTCCGTCAGTCCAGTGTGTTATTTAAAGCGAGCATGAATGGATACTTATTTTCAATGAAAATAAAAGAACCTTTTAGATGTAAAATTTGGGATCACATTCTTATTTTAACTTTAGATTCGACATTGTAATTTAGACAATTCTTAATATGTTGAATTGTTCGCCCCTTGCATAGATGTTACTTTTGGGATTTGCATATTAAAGTGATGTTGTTTAAGAATAGATCGAATACTTAATGTGGGCATTGTCTCTTTATTGTCTTTGCATATGTAATTGTCGAATTAATGCTATCTTATTTGTTGTAAAAAAAAAAAATAAACATAAATGTGTGTGTGCCATAATCTACTTCGTTGCAATCAATTTGAAGCCGTTTAAATTAATTTGAAAACTGGTACCTAATCCCACACAGCCTTTAATCTCACGCATTTCCCCCAATCTATCTCTGCGACTGGGTCGAGTTTTCTTGCGTTTGGGAGTGATGGTTGCCTTATTTACCAGGCGCTGTGCATAGTTGAATCCCTAGGACGCTGAGTCTGCATGAAAGAAAAATAATAAACTCGAGCACAATTACGGTTCCATCCTAGCCACTGACCGCCCAGCCCGCCATTTGTCTATCGTGCACTGCACCAGTGTAGCGCACCGCCTAAATTCTGGAGTCTTTTCTGTATTTTTACTTTCGGCATATATCCCCTTCATACGTGTGGCTAGGTTTCTCCCTGCACCACTTATAGTAGTAAAATCACTAACAACCAGCTATTTAATCCAGCCATTATGACTGAGTTTTCCCTAGCCGGAGTCATTACCTTTACCGAGCAGTAAATGGTAGTAAATGTCTCTTTATTGCTAAATTAATACGGCCTAGTTATTGGCTTATAATTAACTTCCAGATTGTATCGTTATTAATTGCCTGGATATGTGTGTTATGTTAAAAGCCTTGAGGCATTATTCATTATGAATGGTATTGTGTTAGTTCACAGTTGCTATTATAGCCATCGAGATATATGGCTAGTTGGAGGGAGAATAATGAATAAAGTGCACACCCCAATGTCAACACTAAAAGTATGTAGTTAAATGATCATTAAAATAATAGATAAGATGCACGACCTTTCTTGATTTCCAAGGGTTCATAGTCATAACACTAATCTAACCACTTGAAAAGAAATGTTTACAGTTATTTAAGACTATAACTTTAGTCCAAACTATTCTAGCTATGGAGAGAAGATGTCTTTAATTAGTTACGACTGAACTTGTCATCGACTGTAATTCTCAGCAACTAGCATTAATCAGAAATAAAAGGGACGAATACAACCTTGTATATAATTCCTTGATTGGTTAGGTAATACCTAATTAGGGTTATTGTTTCTATGTGAATAAAATAATTACACGCCTCTTCCTTCTATATCTGCAATTTAATGTTCATAGAGCAACTATTTCTCTTGTTGTATTTAACTTTTCAAAATTCTCTAGACTAGATAAAACAAAACCCCAATAGTAAGGAATTATGTTTATTGTCTAGACTATGCTACAATATATGAAATGTATTGATTTAAGTAAAGGCTAATGTTATGGTAATGATTGTTTTACATTGTTTTAATGAAATAGTCATGGTTTTCTTTCAATAGATCTAGATATTTATATAATCTATTGAATAAGAGGTAATGTAATGACATGCTAGGTTATGGGAAGGAGAATTATGGTTGCCATCATTATGGTTATGTGGTTGAATGTTGTCAAATTTTGTTAACATATACAAATGCAAGGCCTTAAAACTATGTACAATCAGTCCCTAGGAATTAGTTTTGGGAAATCGAAATTAATTGTTTTTACATCCCCTTAGGGGTAGACTTGGAAACTAGTGAACTAATGGTATTTAAAATTAGTAACGGATTGGAATTTTATGCCAGATGAGTCACAGATGATGCCTCTCTCTAATGATGGTTGGTGGTTGTCAGAGTTCATTTGGATTGCGCTTTCCGTAGTGGTCGTGGTTTCTTAAGTATTGTTGTACGTGGTTATATACTTTCTGTTGCTTTGTTTGCCTGTGTCGGGAGGGTTGTAGACACCTCCATGTTCCTCAGAACAGTTGCCAGCCCTGATACCTTAAATGGTTAAAATCGATGGGAACTTGGGCTTGAGCGTTGCTTATGTGTCTTGGAGGTCCTAACCATTGCAGGGTAGGACGAGCGGGTAGTCAGTTCTACTTGTCGTCGTGTGATCGTCGTTATGCATACAGTCACTTGTCGCGCGTCCTTGTCATATTTTTACGTTCATCATGGTTGCATCTTATTCATCATCGGGTGGCGATGCAGAATCAAATGATTTGATTGTTTCCTTGTACACGTGCGCACACACCTTTTAAACACACACACAAATTTTTTTTTGCACTAGTTACTAGAGTTGGGTCGTCATAATGAGAAGGTTGTTACAGTTCAACACCATTAGTTCACACAATTAGTTCATACCAGTGTGCGCTCTGTGATATCAATCATTTGTCGAAAGATGAAAAGATTCTTCTATCCATAAAATCTCTACCTGTATCGCAACAAGCATGAGCCAGATGAACAGATTTGCGCAAATTCAATGACACATGCAGTTTGCTTGTCTCGAATTAAATTGTAAAGATCTTGTCCCCTCAATGCTAGATTGGCATCTGGATAATCATACCCATCCAATGAGCATCATGAGGCATTTCTTGTATGATGTCCACTAATCCCTCATGTGCTATTGAATGTTGGGAAACAATAAATTCCCAATATGCTAATTGAGCCCTGGATTATAAAGCCTTGACCTTTTGTCATGAAGATTTGCAATTGAAATCAAAGCAAAATGAGCCCGGTTAGAAATGACTTCACCAAGATGCACAACATGCATCATCGAACTCAGCTATAGTATCATTGTTGTACCACAAATGAAGAAAATACCCAAGGTAATGCTTAGAGCTAAAAGGAGCGCTAATTGTTTTGGCTATGCATCTTGTGGATAACCAAGAAAACAAGGGTTTAAAACCTCTACAAAATCATGTGGCATATGCAATCTCTAATGCGTGGTTCATTTTTTCTTGTGGCCCTTATTCCATGCGGCCCAATGCCTTCAACTTGTCAAATGTTTCAAATACCCATCTATCCTCATCATAATCAAAATCAACCTTTTGTCATGTAGAAACCCTAATGAAAACACTTCTATTGATTTGATGAATATTTAGGGGCAATATTCACATGTGACAACACTCTCAGTACACGGATTTGACGGTTGGATAAATCATTCGATGAGAGAGTAGAACTCGACACTTGCGCTTGGCTTGGATGTGTCGATATGTAGCTGAGTTGAAGTTTGACTCATGGCTTTTGCCTACGATTTGAGACTATAGGTGAATCTGTGGCTTGGACCTATTCGTTGTGTGGTATGACTTGTTGCTGACTCATGGCCTTGGTCATATAAATTAACATGTGGACATGAAGTATTGGCTAGTGAACATGTAACTTGAAATTTGACGAGTGATGTGGCTAGATTAATGGCTAGGAGCACTAATCTTTGTGTTTATATTGTGATTTAACATTTAGAGCTTGGACTCTAATGTGACCTCAACCTTAGAATTTAGTCCTTGCACTAGATTTAATAGTAGGATTGGACTTAGGATAGTATATAACATAACCTAGGGTTAAGTCACTTAAATGACACATCACTTTTTCTTTAGGGAAATTTATCAAAGTATAAATGACATAAAAGCAATGGAACGACATTTTGTTATTTGTATCTTGTATTACAAGTTTAGAGGCAGAAAAATAAAGGATTTCTGAGCAAAGTAATCAAGCAGGAGCTTGATGAACACTATGGAGGTTAAGATACTGGCAAAGAAACTGAAAAAAAAAATGATAAATCATTTGAAGAGTGATAGAAATACTCATCAAAATACTAGTGCATTTTTTATTGCTAACCACTGGCTCCAACTGGGATGGAGACCTCCCTGCAAGGTTTCCAAGAACCTAGTAGTTCCAGTCGCCTTAATTGTTGGGCTATGGAGTCATCTGACCTATGCAATTGTTCCTCTGCAAACCTGTAAGTTGCATGTAGCCTCCTGCTTATTCATGAAATCAACAACTGAAAAATATCTAACTGCTCGTATGGCGAGGTTATTCCTCTACCTACTCCTACACTAACCAACTGTATTGTCTCTTATCAAGTAAAGTGATGCTTCCAATGAAGCCATATAAGGAATTGATTTACTGACATCATGCTAGATCTTGACCCGAAAAACAATGGAAGCCATATCATGCATAAAAGAGGTTTGAACATATGATAAAGACAATCTTCTTCTCACAGAAATATTTTAACATCTATGTTGCTCATAGACTCCAAATAGTCAACAAAAGGGTCATCAAATTCACAAAGCAATACCTCTTTGGATTGTTGATCCAGCTGTAATTTGAAATGATGTGGAAGGCTACCTTTACTAATCTCACTGTTGAATAAATGATGCTCGCGATCTGTTGGAGAAAAATATAAGATGGACTGTTGATCTGGACTTTTTAGCTCCTCACCTTCTTCTTCATATCTGTTGCAAACTTCCAGTCGCTACAAATCTTGAAACTGTAGGCTGCCCTCATCATTTACTACAGATCTGAAACTGTTACTTGTTGATCTGTCAATTCTTCCTATTGATGTATATATTTTCTCTTTGACCTCAAAACCTTTAAAAGAGATATGTTGATTTTCATGAATATCTAAAGCAGTAGATACATCTGATATAATGTCAAATGTTTATATGTTATTACAATCATTCAATACCTTTTAATCTTGGTGACAACCATCTTTAATAGACGCGTTCAATACAATGTCAAAAGCATCATCATGGTTGTCAAAATGTGGATCAACAAACTCTTGATCATGATTAGAGATGTCTTCTTCTAACATGGAATGACTGATTACAACATGATATCGTTCCTTTATGGGCAAAGAAAAAGGCTCATCGAAATCAGATTCATAAATGTCATATATGGGCTGGCTGCTGCTTGAATAAAAATCCTTTGAAGTAAGGGTCTACTCTATTGCATCTGCATACTTATCAACAATAGGTGAGCAGAAAACTCTTGAATCTTGCAAAGAAAGACAGACAGTCTTCAGATCCTTTTTCCCAATCACAGGTGAAAACATATCGTAGGCAACCTCTTGAAAAAGTGTAGAAAAAACTCCTTCTCTAATTGTTTCTTCATGTAAATCAAGGGCAACATGTATAATAGAGATAAGGTCTTATGCATTTACAACTATGCAATTCTTATTTGTATCAGGAAGATCTTCCTTAATAACATAATTTTCATCTTGACAAATAGAAGAAAAGACTACTTCCTGATGAACATGCTTATCAAATTCATCACAACAATCTTCAAAGAGACCTTCTGCTGGAAATTCATATTTACAAAACAAATGGAAAGCATAATGAGAACTTTCCAATGAATGAATTCTTGAGGCTGGAAGAGACCTGCACCAATAAAGGGCTATCCCCTCTAATGAATACTTGAAAAGTTTAATCTTAACATCTTCATTTATGATCTGGAGCCGATGAATAAACTCATGAAAATCCAACAAATGTTTTGTTGGTACTTCCCATTCTTCTCCTCAAAATCTGGGAAGGATATGTTCCCATTCATGTCTACTAGGTATTGGATGAGGGTAACCAAAAATTCTTGAGAAATTACAGAATGCATACCTGTTTGCTAAGATCTAGTTCATTTATATACCAGTGGAGTCGCCAACAGATCTGTCCTTCATGGAGTCACCAGATAGATGATTACAACCACTGTAATGTCTAATCATTGTCTATCATCAAGGAGTAGATCTAATGTCATCCCCCAGGGAAGCTGAGATTCAACCTCCTCTCCCCGACAAAGGCGCCAATTTGTTATCACTCGAAGAAACTCTTTGGGGTTGTAGACCAAAGATGCTTGGTAACTCAAGAATATGGTAAATTTGGTATGCTTGGAACAATGGGATAACTCAATGACTAATGAAAAGGAGATATTATCATGCATTCGAATAAGACAGTGGTTTTAGAAATCAATAATCAGACAAAGTAATTGGAACAAGGTATGAAGAATACTAGTCTAGATAACCAAATACAACAATGTGCATGGTCATACAAGATAGCAAGAAATCCTTTAATTCAAGTTCATGAGCTTAATAAGAAGATATCAGTTCTTAGAAGCTGAGCTAAACTGAAGTAAATCATAGAATAATGAAGTACATGAATAAATCTGACATTGAAAGCAAAAGAAGACTGTGATTCTATTATCAAGATAAGAGTCTAGTACAGTAGAAAACAATATCCAAGATTGAACCCTCAGTTCATCTCATATCTTCAGCTTTATAGCTTTACAATAAAAGTTCAGATCCTAGAAGAATGGATCAGATATGCTAAAGATAGAAAGTCAAAACAATTTTACAAAAAGAGAGGAAGAGATCCTCAAAATGAGGTCAATTCCTCATTGTATGGTCTTCAGATCATGTAGAACCTCTGTATTGTGCAGATAAGCCTTCCAAGGTTGTTTGATATCTCTTGAGGAAGATGAAATAAACCCTAATTCATTGCCCCCAAAATAGGTGCCAAATCAACTTGAACACCTCTTCCAACCTCTTTTGCATCAAATATGGATTTTGGATTTGATACTATAATTCAATATGTATCTTTGGAAAGAATTTTCAAGAGATTCGGTTGAGAAAAACTTCGATCTGGGAAAAAATACGACTTCGCTGCCTATCTCAAGTTTCACCAGCTATTTCGCCTGAAGATTTGCTAATTAGCTAATGAAATCTCTTCTTTTAAACAACTAATTGGTTATAATTTCACCTTCTAAGCTGGTGAAAGTTATGTTTTATCTTTGAGAAGAAAATTATGCAGAGTAGCAATGATCCTACATAGAGTGTTAGATTCTTCAGCAACTACATAATATGATTACCATTTACATGCCATCAACTCGATAAGAGAAACAAATTCAGCAAAGATCATGCCATGATGATAATGATCAACAATGTCGCCTTCAAAGCTTGGATATTCAAATTTTCAATCTGCGATGAGGTTAGATCTGGCTATGATGCCATTGATCATTATGACTTTGGCAAACAACACAATCTTCTTTAGCCTTTGACATCTGCAAGAATCTAGATCTTCATAATCCAATTTTGAAAGGAAAAATAACTCTCATCACTTATGATCACGATGATTGTGCAATGCCCTTTGAATAGTATGAATTCCCTGAAGATCTGCCTGATTCATACCATACTCATTGCATATGCCTTTCTATATCTGTTAGAGCCTAATATCTTTGGTATTTCAACACCATTAGTTCACACCACTGTGTGCTCTGTGATATCAATCATTTGTCGAAATATGAAGAGAATTCTTATGTCCATAAAGTCTCTACCTGTATCGTAACAAGCATGAACCAGATGAGCAGATCTGCACAAATTCAATGACACATGCAATTTGCTTGTCTCGAATTATATTGTAAAGATCTTGTCCCCTCAATGCTGGATTGGCATCTGGATAAGCATACCCATCGAATGAGCATCATGAGGCATTTCTTGTATGATGTCCATTACTCCCTTAGGTGCTACTGAATGTTGGGAAACAATAAATTCCCAATATGCTAATTGAGCCCTGGATTATAAAGCCTTAGCCCTTTGTCATGAAGATTCGTAGTTGAAATCAAAGAAAAATGAGCTCGGTTAGAAATGAATTCACCAAGATGCACAACAGGCATCACCCAACTCAGTTATAGTATCACTATTGTACCACAAATGAAGAAAATACCCAAGGTAATGCCCAGAGCTGAAAGGAGGGCTAATTTTTTTGGCTCTGCATCTTTTGGATAACCAAGAAAACAATGGTTTAAAACCTCTGCAAAATCATGTGGCATCTGCAATCTCTAGTGCATGGTTCATTTTTTCTTGTGGCCCTTCTTCCATGCGGCCCAATGCCTTCAACCTGTTAAATGTTTCAAATACCCAGCTATCCTCATCATAAACAAAATCAGCCTTCTGTCATCTAGAAACCCTAATGAAAACACTGCTATCGATTTGTTGAATATTCAGGGGCAGTCTTCACATGTGACAACACTCTCAGTACATGGGTTTGACTGCTGGATAAATCATTCGATGAGACAGTAGAACTCGACACTTGAGCTTGGCTTGGATGTGTCGATATGTAGCAGAGTTGAAGTTTGACTCGTGGCTTCTGCCTGCGATTTGAGACTATAGGTGAATCTGTGGCTTAGACCTATGCATTGTGTGGTATGACTTGTTGCTGACTCAAGGACTTGGTCATATAAATTAACATGTGGTTTCTGATTGACATGTGGACATGAAGTCTTGGCTAGTGAACATGTAACTTGAAATTTGACGAGTGATATGGCTAGATTGATAGCTAGGAGCACTAATCTTTTTGTTTATATTGTGATTTAACATTTAGAGCTTGGACTCTAATGTGACCTCAACCTTAGAATTTAGTCCATGCACTAGATTTAATAGTAGGATTGGACTTAGGATAGTATATAACATAACCTAGGGTTAAGTCACTTAAATGATACATCACTTTTGCTTTAGGGAAATTTATCAAAGTATAAAAGACATAAAAGCAATGGAATGACATTTTGTTATTTGTATCTTGTATTGCAGGTCCAGAGGCATAAAAACAAAGGATTTTTGAGCAAAGTAATCAAGCAGGAGCTTGATGAACACTATGGAGGTTAAGATATTGGCAAAGAAACTAAAAAAAAAAATGAAAAATCATTTGAAGAGTGATAGAAATACTCATCAAAATACTAGTGTATTTTTTATCGCTAACACATTCCATACCTCTTTTTCATATGGACATTGTACAAATAAATGGTTTACTAATTCTCCATATTTTTTACACATTATACACCATGTTAGCCCATAACATTTTTGTTTTTTTACCATTATAATAATTAAAAATTTTAAAGACATCCTAAAAAGTGTCAATTTTAATTATTAAATTGTGAATTTTGATTCCAAAATTGTTGATATATTAAATTGCTACAATGTGCATTTAGATTTCAATATCTTGAAGCAAATAAAACAAAATTGAAATTATGAGCTAGAAAAATGTGTATGATGAACCTAACACTACTTATATTCTACACATTAAACATAGTTTTCATTAAGTTTGATTGAAAAAACTTAAGTTGAAAAAAAATGTGATTTTGTGACCTGATAACAAAGTTGGGAGTTTACTTAATGTATCCTTGCAAATTTTTGAATAGAAAGTTATTATGTGATATTGAACAACACTCATAGGTGTCATATTAATGGCACTAGTGAATACTTCCAATATCCTAGGAAGACGTAAGAAATATCCTAGGAAGAAGTAAGAAATATACAATTTACTTAGTATTGTCTTCGATGCAATCTAATCATTTTATTTCACTTGTTTTCCTTTTCTGAAGTAGTTAGTTTCATGTTGAGAGATATCCACAAGGAGACTATTTAGCTTTGATACATACCCAATTATCTATGTAGATCAATTATGTAACTTACATACAAATTCTATAGCTAAATGCAAGTCAAATCCAACATGAATAATAACATATACCTAAGCCACTCCAATCTATAGTCTATGCAATTCTGTAACATGTATGTGGTTTTGCATCTACATATAAATCAGTGAATAAAAATTATCTACATTTGTATAGGCATGTAAATCAATAAATCTAATATGAACTATAAGGCATCCCTATATAGATCATTCTTACATATATATCAACCATTCAATACTTCAATAGAATGAAATGTAAACAATTAAGATACATATCTGAAATGACTATGCTAGGAAAACAAATGCAACAACCACGTTCCATCCAACTGTAGATACAAAACAACCACGATTACTTGTCCTGATCACCCCCTAGCTTGACCATGACTCCATAAAGGAAAATTGTGCATCACTCTTTAGCCATTGTCTCTCTGGACAGTTTAGAAAATCATTTTCATAACACTAGATGTGCTCATAACAACAAACTGATCTTTCCCCAACCTACTAATCAACATCCTACCTCCCACATATGTTATATATATTTCATTTTTCCATTTCCTAGGACTTTCCATTCCTTTCCCTCCTTGGGAAATTCATAGCTTTACAAATCCTTGACTTTTAGGGGCTGCTAGTGACATAACTCAACTTCTGACACTTGTAAAAATCAGCTCTGATTTAACTCAAACATGTTCCCCACTCATGGAGTCATAGTCAACTAATTTTAACCTGGTTGTTCCATCTATTTTGCAGCATTTAATTTATTAAAATTTTTGTCTCATACATGTGTCCATCAGAAGAGGACAGTTGGAAAGTCAAAATTTCGTTCAACAGTCATAAAAATCATAATTACATACTTCCACAAATTAAAATTTGAATTTCCTTAAATGGAAATTTATTTTTAGAACCAAAACTTTGAAATAATTTATTTTTGAATAATTTGAGGATATCACATCCTATCCCCCTTAAGTATAACAATGTACTCAATATTCAAATAATCTCTTCGAATAGAATTGGTTAATATTTCAACATTTCTTCTTCCAATTCCCAAGTAGCCTCCTCAGGACTAAAGTGCTTCCATTGCACTTTTACCTGGGCGATGTCTCTGTTCCGAAGTATTACTTCTTTCCTGACTAGAATGCATAGAGGTTCCACTTGGAACTCTCCTTCGTGTTCCACTTGCACCATGTTCCAATTAATGATGTGAGTAGGATCATGAATATATCTTTTTAATAATGAACCATGAAAAACATTATGAAATTTTAAATTTGCAGGGAGTGCTAGTTAATACTCCACTGATATGATTTGAGTTAAGATCTCGAAAGAGCCACAAAATCTTGGCACCAAATTGGAACAACTTACTAGTTTTAGGAGCTTCTCCAATTTTGAATTCCTGATGTCTCCTTTTTAGATATTGTAACATCCCGCTCTGGCGCACTTACCTAGCTTATTCTTTGAGGACACTTGCTCGCAAGTGATCTGGATTATATGATAAAACTTTTCTTTCATTATGATGCATTGAGTT
>JZKD02S0841060.1:901354-918392 GCA_000966675.3 Picea glauca
AGCTACTTGTATGTTACAATCAACAAGACATTAAAACTTTTGATCCATAATATGGTAGCATAAAAACAATAACTAATAGAACATTTACTTAGATGAAACAAGAAACAATATTACTTGATATGATATTGTTATCCTCTTAGATATGTGATCAGAAAAATATTTAAGGGATCATTGATCAAACCCTCAGGGAAGATCTCATCATGACACTTAGAACAAATTGCCAAGAAGAAATTTTAGGGTAGAATATCAAAATACTAACCAGCAACATACACAAGTGGCACCGATAATAGAAGAGGACAACGAAAACATACACAGGGTGGCATCAACAAGGAGATGAGGAGCGCAACACCAACAAGGAGAAGAGGAGGACGAAACCAGCAAGGAGAACCCAAAACCCCAAACAACAACCAAGAACATACCTGTGGAAAGATGGAAAAGACCCTTAGGGGTCAGAGACATCAAGAGGTTGGAGAGGTAAGCCCACGGTGGCTTAATAGACCAAGAAGAACTGTCCTAAATGGGCCACATCCACTCAAGAATATGAATAAGAAGGAGTCGCATAAAACCTCAGATCAGAACTCGACTTAGAAGAGAGTGAGTGTGTAAAGAGTGAGGATAGGCCTCTTTTATAGTTTTGGTAGGTAGCTTAGGGATAACATATTATTCCTAACTTTAGGGATAGGTTTAAACCCTAATAATTAAATAATTTAAACAAATAATATTTTATAACATAAAATATTAATTGTTAAATCATAAAAGTCAACAAGAAAAAAACAAGTGAAGGAGAAGGGATCCAAAGTCAAGGTGGATAGCGTTCTTTAGGAATAAGCAAAGAACCAAACCAAAAACCTACACAACAATTAAGGGGGACGCAACTCAAGCAAGGGGGGTTTCAAGACAAAGTCAACATGGTAATTTCTTTAATGGAAGAATTTCCACATGAGTGTCATGATATAACTTATAAGATTTAATCATCCCAACATATGAATAAGATCAATGCTATGATCATTCCCTTCTTCTTAACTACTCCTAGGTCTCATGGACCATCCTGGGAGAGAAGAGGGTCACACATTATCTCATCTTGGTACCTAACCAATAAAAAAAATAAAAGAAGAAAACATAATTATCCAATGGGCTACCCTCTCTTTTATATGGCCCTAAATATAACTCATTTTTACATAGATTCTTTAAGGAGAAATGGGACTAAGTGGATTGGACTCAAATTTCATTTTCCACTAATTTTAAAATTAAATTAATTTAAAATCAACAGTTTAGATTTACCTCCAACCTGAAGTAACAACAACCAATATCAACCAATGACCCTTGTGTTAATCATAATGACAATAGCTAACCTGTTACAAGTTGTGTAAACTAACATGTAATTCAGCCCTATCTGTGTGGACATGGCCACATTCATCCCTGTCTATGTACAGGGACATGGCCAAATTCTTTGTAAACTAACATCTAATTCGTCCCTATCCTTGTACATGGACAGGCCCGAATTGGCCTATCCATAAGTCTAAATCCTCAAGAGTAGGCCTAAGCCTTTATATAACTCAAGGAACAAACCTAAATCATATGCCCAAGCCTCACATAATACTTCCTTACATATAATGAGAATAATTCTTTGAACAAATTTATAATATAAGAATACACAACTTTACTCAAATCCATATTTTAATATGGAATAAAGAATCATTGATCCATTATGTTATTTGAAGTAAAAATTACACCATTGAAAATTGGAAATATGACCTTTTGATTATTTTTAATAGCTTTGGATATTGGCTTCATGTTTATTTTATTTTAGTTTGTATTTTTATTTTTATCGTTTTAGAGAACTCATCAACAACAATAGTTAGAACATCAAATATTTATTCTCCAACTTGAAGATACCAATTGAACAATATCAACAACAACACCATGACACCTCTGTAATATATATGATTATCTTTGTGTGATATTATAGGCCCATATAACAGGATTGGTAGTTCTTATGGGCATGTCCCTGTACATGGACAAGGCCAATTCATCCCTATCCATGTACAGGGACATGAATGAATTCAGCCTTGTCCATGTACATGGACATGCCCAAATTGGCCTATCCATATGTCTAAATCTTGAAGAATAGACCTAAGCCTTTATATAACCCAAGGAACAAACCTAAATCATATGCCCAAGCCTCACATAATACTTCCTCGCATAAAATGAGAATAATTCTTTGAACAAATTTATAAAATAAAAATACACAACTTTAGTCAAATCCATTTTTTAATATGGAATAAAGAAACATTGATCCATTATGTTATTTGATGTAAAAATTATACCATTGAAAATTGAAAATATGACCTTCTTCTTATTTTTAATAGCTCTGAATATTGGTTGCATGTTTTTCATTTTAGTTTGTATTTGTTTAAAAAAACATCTATTGTTTCCTGTTTCCCAACTAAAGAGACACTATCGTTTTAGAACACTCATCAACAACAACAGTCAGAACATCAAATATTTATTCTCCAACTTGAAGATACAATCTGAACAATATTAGCAACAACACCATGACACCTTTGTAATATATACGATTAGCTTAGTGTGATATTATAGGCCCACATAGCAGGATTGGTAGTTCTTACGGGCCATTCACTGTACATGGACAGGGACGAATTAAAGAACTATATATAGAACATATAATTTAAATTTAATTGTTATATTAATAATTTAAAATGAAATATGTAATTTTTAATTTAAAAATAAAATTTAATTAATATCCAATCCTCATCCTCACAAGTGGAATCTATATGACTAGTTGAAAATGTATAAATTAATCCCTTTTCTCATGAAATTAAGAGTATTGAATATTAAAAGAATTTGATTTGGATTCGAGCTTGTGCATGTACATGGACATGGCCGAATTCAGGTCTGTCTCTATATAGGGACATGCCCGAATTCGTCCCTATCCATGTACAGACATAATCCCTTTCATTAACTGCAGACACATTTAACTACAATGCTAAAAGTGGCACTCACATTTAACTACAGTTCTGAAAGTGGAAACATTTTGTTGAATCCTAACCTGATTCACTGTAATTCCTTCTTACAAGTATAACAATGGTATGATAAAATAGTTGTATATTGTTGAAGGCTCGGGAAGATGGAATAGATAATATAAATATCATCTCTAAGGCAAGCTAATAATGAATTCAAGAAATGGAAAACAATTATTATAATTTTTTCTAGATTATATTTGAATTCTCCCTAATCTAGCCTTTCATTGACATCATCTTTGTGTACAAATTTAAAGGTGGAAACATTTATTTATATCCCAATTTAATTGGAGGTAGTTTCTTCTTACAAATAGAATAATTTGATTTGTGTTCGGGCCTGTCCCTGTACATGGACAGGGACGAATTCGACCCTGTCCACCTCCTAAAACACAAAACATCTAAATAAACGAAATTTTAATTAATTTAGCAATAGAGAGAAGAATTACTTGGAACCTGAAGCAACAACAATGAACAACAACAACCAACAACAACCACTACCAACAACAACCACCAACCAACAGTTCCAAAAAGTGTAAAATGAACGATGTGCGGGGGATATATAAAATGGTTTTCAGTCGAAAGGTTTTTTCGGACGAAACCCTTTTTCGATTGAAACATATTTCGGCCGAAACTATGTCACCGGGGAAAAATATGTCAGGCTTCTTTCAGATGAAATAATGTTACCAAAAAAAAAATCGTTTGGCTAATATGGTACACGACAGTTGAGGTCATCGTCATGGTACCATTTGATTTGAGGTCTAAAGGTTCGGCCAAAAAAATGTGTCTTTCGGCCAAAACAATTATTAGTTCAGCCGAAAAAATGTCACTAGGAATTTTGGAGACCTGATTCTCACAAAAGTGTTACCCACCTTCATGATTTTACCCATAGGCATATTTCTATAGGCTCTCTATTTTGTATATCACAAATAAATAATATCAGGTGGCTATGCAATTTGGAAATTGCTATGTTCAATTGAAGCAAAGTAACAATACCTAGAAGCGAATCAACAAATGTTGCAGATCTAAGTGGACCAAAAATAATGACATGTGAATCAAGCATCGATGTGCAATAATAACAATTGGAAACATATGTATACTGGAATGTAAATTGTGTAGTTGGCCAAAAAATATATCAAAATTGTTGTCCATATTACTTATTTTGCATGATTTATATACACCTATACAACTCTGCAAGTCCAAATATTTCCTGGATAGAGGGCCTGAACAACTAAACAAAATGACAAGGCAACGATATGTTTTTCCATGGTCAATTCTTTATTGTTTTTGTGCTAATATATCTCAAGTAAAATTACATCGTGCTTACAGTATTCTATATATCAGTTGCAGATGTTTGAGACATATGAACACTTAAAAATATAACTAGGATAGGTGATGCAAGACAAAATGTCTTTCACACAACAAAATCGACATTTATGATGCAACTGAAAAGAGAAGCAGTGAAACATCTGGAAATACTAGCCGCATCAACAAAAGTTGTAAGTATAGATTCAATAATTCTATATTTGAATTTCATATACAAGATTATTTACACACACACACACACACACACAAAAACATGTAGTTTAAATTATTGAATTGTGTACTATGTAAACAAATCCAAATATGATCAAGGTACATTAATACTAGAAAATGCATATTCCACTCCATTTCACCATGTCTATGCAATCTGCAATTCTCTTGTACATGATCTGATTTTTGGCTTCATAAAAATGCCATATGAAATATGTTTGCAAAAAAAATTCCAAGTGTTATTTATATGCCATGCAAATTTTGAATGCATGGAAAATTTACATTGAACAATATAGTGTGGCTCCACATGTCACATAAACAATAAACAAAAACACTGGCTTACTACATCTATAATGAGTTCTATGTATTTTTTTCCATTTCTTTGGACACAAAGTAGAACCATAATTTAATTGTTTGTTAAAATGATCTAAATGCATATGCATACAATATATACATTGTATATAGATGTTATCTATGTAGTCCTCCTATGAGCAATACCATCTACATTGTGTATGCACTTTGGATCCAAAGTATTACTGCCCATTGTTAACATTGCATTGTCCTTGTATTGAATTTTTACAGTTAAACTATTTGCACATAGTCAATTGAGTTGTTGCACTAATATTTGTATACTTCAAACATTGTGCAAAAGTTTCTAGCTTCAATTCAATTATTACAAATCTAGAAGAACTATACAGTCTTTCCATACCGTTTTTTAATAGTTCTGAACACAACATATTTGTTTCTAGATTGTTCGTTCCATCTGCTTTAGTCAATTGTTTTCTTCTATTGTTCCAATTCATTTTAAACCATTGAACACATGATAAGATAGATTCCATAGTTAATTCTTGTTCCAAGTGATATGTTTCATGTTTTGTAAATTGTTTTATGGTTTGCAAAGAAAAATGTTAATACAGTGTGGCTGTCAGGATTTCTAAATAAATAATTTATATTGTTATGTCCCAGTTCAATAAATTCTATGCAATCACCAACTGAATAGAACTGTGACCATATAACAACTATAATATTTTTTCTTGCTCTGCATTGCTACCAATCCTAGATTTACACATACACGAAATTGATTAACGTGCAATTTCTACTTTCTTAGATAGCTTGCAAATAGAGCGTCGTTTGGAATTTTTTTGAAATATTATAAGTTCACCAGACTGGTGCGATGAGTTATATGAAATTTGTACACAAGTGTTGACAATCGACTAAGCCTTGCTTGTATGGGCGCCATGCATGTGCGAATAGACCTATGTGAAATCCTTAATTACAGAATATATGCCTTCCAACAATCACAATTTTATGGTGTTCCAATGCATTTTAAATCCTTGAGCAGAAGTAATGGAAATGTGAAAGTGTGACAATCCATTGTAGTCCGATGACTTGTATGGATTCATTGCACAAGTATTGAAAATAGACTAGATGTTTCTTGTGTGACCATCATACCTGTGCGAAATGCAGAAGTGTGGAAGATTTAGCTATGTACTATGTATAAATGCATAGGTATTGATATTTTCATATGAAAATGTAATGGTGATATGGTTCATTTGCTTTGATGGTTTGTTCGCATCCCACATAGATGTGTCTTTCATTCTTTGTACATTTTTTTTCCTTGCACAGTGGAAATTTCATTTTTTTTCCAGTTCCATGGTTATATCTGTGTGGGGGTACACCTATGTGGATGTGTGAAAGTTATATGTGTGGAGACTATATGTTTGTGTTGAATATGTATAATTAACGTTTATTTTAAATATACATATATACATAAAAATTATTTTGTTAAGCATATGCATATGCATAACAATATTTTGTTATTGATAACATTGATAACTATTAGACTAAGTGTTCATTGTGCAAGGATATACCTGTGTGGAGGTGGAAAATCTGTGTGTGGAATTAACTTTAATTAAATTAATAAATAATTATTAATCTTGTAATTATTTGTATACGACTATATTAAAAAAATTTAAAAATCATTTTTAAACCAACAAAGATCATTATCAAACACTATATTAAAAAATTTAGCCATAATTTCTATCCTTTACACCCATTTCAATCACTTACAAAAATAACTACATCATTTTTTTATGTATTTTATTTAATAATTGTTTGTTGTGCATGGATATATCTGTGTGAAGGTGCATAAGCTATATCTGTGCAGACAATATGTTTGTGCTAAATATGTATAATTAAATTTTATTAAATTAATAATTAACTTATATTTTTAATATGCTTGTATAGGCAAAAATAATTTTTTTAAGGATATGCATATGCATAACAATATTATATTATTATTGATAACATTGATAATTATTAGACTAAGTGTTTGTTGTGCAAGGATACACTTGTGTGGAGATGCGGAAGTAATGTGTGCGGACCATATGTTTGTGTTGAAGATGTATTCTATTTATTAAGTTTTCGTTGTGCAGGTATATACCTATGTAGAGGTGTGGAAGCTATATCTATGCAGAGTATATGTCTGTGTTGAAGATATATAATTAAATTTTATTAAATTAATAATTAATTTTTATTTTTAATATACATATATACATAAAAAAACATTTTGTTAAGCATATGCATATACATAACAATATTCTATTATTGATAACATTGATAACTATTAGACTGAGTGTTTTTTGTGCGGGGATATACCTGTGTGAAGGTCTGGAAGCTATATGTGTGTAGACTATATGTATGTGCTGAAAATGCATTTTATTTATGGAGTGTTTGTTGTGTGGGGATATACTTGTGAGGAGGTGTAGAAGCTATATATGTGAAGACTATATGACTCTACTTAAGATGTATAATTAACTTTTATTAAATTAATAATTAAATTTTAATTTTAATATACATATATATGTAAAAAACATTTTGTTAAGCATAAATCTGTATGGCCATTGTAAAAATAGATTACTATTCTGGAATTCTCTGGATAAGAGTGGCCTCCTTTCTACTAAGCATCTGATCATTGGAGGCGATCTAAATATCATACTCTCCCCTGAAGAAGCCTGGGGTGGGACTCCAGGCATTGGCTCTCTTGGTGAACTTTCCAATCAACTTTTCAACAATTATAACTTGATAGATATCAAACTAGACAAGAAATGTCTCAACGTGGAGGAATGGGCATATGGGACAGGAAGCTATAGCTCATAGATTAGATAGATTCCTGGTGGTCGGAGATCTTCTTTCTAAGGTAGGACTCTACAGATCCTGGGTAGAGTATCCCTTTATCTCTAATCACGCCCCGATTTTTCTTCAGCTGGAAGTCACACCGGTTTATAAACAATTTCCTTTCAAATTTAATCATGATTGGCTGCAGGAACAAGAATTTGAAGCTCTCATTAAAAAGGTTTGGAATGATCCATCTTTCCTCTCAGAAGGAAATCAACAACTCAAACTCATTCTTAAACTAAAAGAGCTAAAATTTCGCACAAAACAGTGGTTCAAGGAACATCAATCTAGAAACCAAGCTAGTATCGTGCTAATGGACTCTGAGATTAATGAAACTCTAACCCAGCTTATTGTGGATCCTACAAACTTGGCACTGTCAACTTCCCTTCGGTACACTGAACAGAACAAAAATTGATTATTAAAAAAGGATGAGGATCTTTGCCGTCTAAGAAGAAGAGCACTTTGTTAGCCAGCGGAGGCAAAAACACTTCTTATTTCCACAAGGTTGCTAGCCAAAATAGAGTCAAAACAATCATCCGGGGCATTAAAAATGATAGCAGTGATCATATTTTGGGGTAGGATAATATAAAGGCAGAGGCAGTTAAATTTTTCAAAGGTTATTACAAAGATCCCTTTAAAACTATCATTGATACTCAACTGGCCCTTATCGATACCTATCCTCAAATGGTGAATCCTGAGAAGGTGGCCTCCTTATGTGCCCTGGTCACTTTGGATGAAATTAAGGATGTTTTGTTTCACTTTAAAAATGAAAAAAGTCCAGGCCCAGACGGCTGGACCTCAGAGTTCTTTATTTTTTTCTTCAATCTAGTTGGGGAAGATCTCTTGGCTATGGTGGAGGAGACTAGAAGGTGAGGAGCTATTGTAAGTGGTCTAAATGAAACATTCCTAGATTTAATTCCAAAGGTGAATAATCCATATTCATTTGATGATTTCCGTCTGATTTCTCTCTGCAATCTTTGCTACAAGGTAATCACCAAACTAATAGCCAATAGATTAAAACATTTTCTTTCTAGTTTTATCTCCTTCGAACAAATGGGATTTATTCAGAACAGGCACATTCAAGATGCTTTGGGAACAACCCATGAAACCATTCACAACATTAAAAAGAAAAGGAAAAAATCTTTCATCCTCAAACTGGATTTAAGGAAGGCTTTTGACACTATTGGCTGGGACCATCTGAGACTGATTTTGATGAAAATTGAAGTGGGTTTGCCAATGACTAACTGGATTATGTCTTGTGTCTCATCTGCTTCCTTCGCTATTTTAATTAATGGGGAAGCTACAAATTTTTTCAAGAGTGGTAGAGGAATTAGGCAAGGATGCCCACTCTCCCCCTTACTTTTCATTTTAGTCATGGAACACCTCAGCTTGACGCTGAAAAACAGTCTGGAGGCAGGTCCCATTTCAGGCATAAAAGTCCCAAGTTTGATCAAAGTTTTTCATATCTTATTTGTAGACGACCTTGTAATTATGTCAAAAGCTAGTTTCTCTGAGTGGAAGGAAATCCTCAGTCATATCAATATTATCTGCGATGCGACTGGTTTCTCAATCAATCCAACAAAAGCCTTCATTTATTTTGAAGGAATCTCTGAGGCAGAATTGTTTCCTTATAAATATTTGCTCCCTTTTAGCTTATGTTCTCTTTCAGGTGGTTTCAAATATTTGGGATACTTTCTCAAGACAGGCCCTCAAAGAGTCTCCGACTAGGATTGGCTGGTTACAAAGATTTCAACTAAAATTGGAAATTGGTCTCACAGGTGGTTATCATTGGGGGGAATATATGTTCTGATCAAAGCAGTATTGGAAAGCATGGAAGTTTATTGGATGACTTTGGAATTGATTCCAAAAACTGTTTTAACAAAGATTAAAAGAACAATTTTCAATTTTCTCTGGAATGGTCATTCAAATACACATTACTTCCATCTCTGCAACTGGGAATTACTCTCCAGACCAAAAAAAAAGAGGAGGGTGGGGTTTTATAAACCTATTTCACTTTAATACAACTTTAATTTCAAACTCTCTATGGAGAGTTCTCACTCAGGATAGTCTCTGGCATCGCATTTTATTCAGTAAATACCTTCAAAGTTCCTCTCTTTTGTTCTGGCTTAGAAAGCATAATTTCAACACAAAGGAGGTTTTTAAATTCTGTTCCAACCTCATTCGAACTGTCCCCATCATCCTTCACTAGATCAGTTGGCTTCTAGGTCCAGGAGACCAAATACTTGTTGGCAGAGACCAGATTTTAAGCTTGGGGGATCACACCTTCCTTCATCCTGAAACCATCACTCTTTTAAATCAGAATTATGTTGTAGTTCTGGCTCAAGCAAGGAAAGGTAGAGATCTGATCACTTTGACGGATACCTGGAAGTCAAGTGCAGATCTCGGCTTGTCAGGTTTCCATGGGGCCGGCTGGAATAATTATATCTCCTCTTTAAACTCAGTTGGGGTTTCACTCAATGATCATTCCTAAGACACTTTAATCTGGATAGGAGGCGACTCATCTGGAGTCATTTTGGCCAAGAATGCCTACGCAACAATATTCTCAACTCTAGCATTTCAGTTTTCTCAAGGCTAGCGACTTCAAATCTGGAAATGGAAGCTTCCCTTAAAGATTATTTTATTTTTTTATTTTGGCTATGCAGAACCAGATACTGACATCGGACAACCTTCAGATGAAAGGTTGGAATGGCCCAAGTCTTTTCCCCCTCTGCAAACAGTCCTTTGAATATGTCTCCCATATTTTTATAGACTGCACTTTCACAAAAACGGTTTGGGCGAACTTCCAAACTATAACAAAAGTGAATATAATTTGGAGGGGCCGATCCCTTCGCAATTGTATGAACTCCTGGACTTCGTTTAAAATATGGCCCAAAAGACTCTCAGTGCTGATGTGTTGGCACACCTGGATTCAACGAAATGCTTCACTATTCAAAGACAAATTACCCTTGGCTTGGGCAACTGCTCACAAAGTGATAGCAGATTTAAACAACTTCTCTTATGTCATTAAACCTTCGATATTAAGACAAAACCAATTTTGGAAATTGGTCGGGTTTTCATTAGCCTATTTTGATGGTGCATCGATTGAGGGTGGTGCTATGTGTGGTGTTGGGGGAACCATCAAGCTTGACATATCGTAGACTTACCATTGGGTTTTCAATTGAGGAATGGGCAGGAATACAAAAGTAGATTTAGTAGGCGCTTTGGATTCTCTAATTATGGCAAGAATTCTAAATATTCAATATATTCAAATCCTAGGAAACTCAAAAGTCATTATTTACTGGATCAACCTTAAAGGGAAACTGATTGCTTTAAATTCTGAAGGTTGGAAGCGAAGGATTAGAGACCTCCTTGGCACCTTCAAGGGCACTAGTTTTCAACATATTTTCAAGGAATCTAATCAACAAGCAGATCTTTTATCAAAGCGTTCCCTCTCGAAGACAATTGGGAAACTCACTTACTTTTCTTGGGATGGATCCACTGCTAGACATCTCCAGCATGTGGTCTTCTCCTAGCTCCCTTCCTTTGCTTAGTGTTCTCTCTATTCTTCTAGATTTCTGCTTCACTTTGTTCCCTCTTCTTGAGTCAAGAAGTTTTCTCAAGTTATCCTTAGTTGTTGAGTTCTTACTGTTGGTTTGAGGTGGGAACTCTAAGATGTCAGTTTTGTTTTTTTTCTGAACTTTTTTCTCCTTTCTATTCTTTTATGGAGGAGGTCACTTCGTGTGATTAGTTTTTGTTTTTCAAGTTACTTGGAAGATGTAATTAAAATTATTAATATAATTTTGAGCGAATTTCTTATTGGAAAAAAAACATAAGCATATGCATAACAATATTCTATTATTGATAACATTGATAACTATTAGACTAAGTGTTTGTTATCATGGGATATACCTGTGTGGGGGTGTGGAAGCTATATAAGTGTGTACTATATGTTTGTGTTGAAGATGTATATTTAACTTTTATTAAATTAATAATTAAATTCTATTAAATTAATAAATAATCATTAATATTTTAATTATTTATATAGGACTATATTAAAATATTTTAAAAATCATTTTTACACCACCTAATAGACATTAGACTTCATATTCATTTAATTTTTATTTTGACAACTAAATTTTCTGTCATACGCTCCCATTACCGCCGTTTTCATTTTTAATGTTCGGACAATAAATTCCTTCCAAGTACACCACAAGACCAAAAGTGCCCTATAATTATCCAATAGGGGAAGATGTTTGTTCAAATTCCCCCCCAAAAAAATTTCCACAAAATCATCACTAGCAAAAGATCACATTGATCCATCATGCAATTGATCCAGGATCTTTTCGTTAGGTGACTTATTAAAAAATCGTATTAAATGAGAATAAACTAAAGTACACCATAAAGAAGGAAAAGCTCAAAAGGAAAAATACATAAGCATGAAATATTAACACAAAGAACTTGATAATGGAGTTCGTCCCTCGTGGACTACGTCTCCGGGTCCTGCTCTTAAATGGGCAGGTCTTTTTATTAACTCCACAAAAGAATTGGGAAAAATACATAAGTATACCTCATTTTGGAGTTAAGCTATAGAATCTTTTCTCAAATCATAAAACTAACACCACCACTGCGTTCATGGCATCATTTTACCTAAAAATGACTGTCTCGACGCCTCGATTTGAGTCTAACACTTTCAGGCCCAAGAGATACCCCTACCTTGGTTTCTATGCCACTGCTCCCGCAAATGAATGACTAGACTGTCTCGAAATCCATGCCAATTCTAAAAAAATGTGCCCAAATCCATACAGGTGTGCTTGGTCTGCCTCCTCTATCCTGAACACTGGCAAGATGCCCCTTATATAATATATTGTAGGCGGTTATGCATTGATGGGGTCCTTGGTGCATTGGTAGAGGATGTTATATTTAGGACATTTGTTTGGCGAAGGTCCTAGGATCGAATCCTGTGGACTCCTCTTTTACCATGTAGTTGCAACGAGTTTTGGTGCACGCTACTAAAATGGAGGTGGTTAGTTTTAACAGTTTGGTGGATGGATATATATAGTGGTGGTTGGAATAAGCCCCTAAATTGGTGGATGTTGTGGTCGTGTGGGCTAACATAGAACCAAGGGCTGGGTCGAAGGCCCAACTCTTTTCTCCCCCATATGAAACATTATTAAAACTTAAATACAATTCAGACCATATTACAAACAAGAACTATAGCATGGTGTGTTGGCTAGCACGGAGGTTGTAAGTCCTTTGGGATAGGAGGTCATGCTTTCGACTCTTGTGGAGTAATATAATTTTACAAATACCAACCACTGGAGGGGTTCCACGTGGCAGCCCATGACTGGGCCACGTGGAACCATAACATTTGCTCAATAAAATGCCACTTGTCACAACTTAATCTGTCCACGTGTCTGCCATCAATTTGTATGACCTTGCCACATCATCCCATGCCAACTCATCACTCTGCCACATCAGTTGTACGGATGTTCCACATGTCACCCTTGCAGTGGTGCCACATGTCACCTTGAACTTTTGACTTTTTGACCAAGTTTGACTTGAAATTTGATCGCTTATATCTTTTGATGTGTAACTCTGTTTGACGATTCATTTACACCGTTAGAAATATCACGACGCACTCTTCGCGATCATGCCCCTTTCAGTGAGTTTTGGGAACTTTGATTGCTTTCCCTTTTACTGTCTATTGAAGCCATTCTAAGAATTCTGAGTTGCCTCTGTGCATTTTGAGTTGTTCTTAGCCTTCTCTGGATCCTTTTTGGATCAACAATGGATCAACTCAAGCACCACCTACAAATGCTTGTGCTTGTTGGGTTGCTATATTATTTGCAGTGAAATTTTAGTCGAGGTAGATCAAGTAACAGTCGAAGGTCGAGGTGGATCGACAATAGTAAAGGTTGAGGTGGATCGACAACAAGTTGAAGGTTGAGGGACTCGACCAAGTAAAGTCGAAGTAGAAGATATTGACGACAAGTCAACTAAAAAGAGGTCGAAGTGTGGGTGTGAGATGACCGAATAGAGAACGAATGAAGGTTGACTGGTAATCCGACTTGGAGTCAATTGTAACATAATCCTGGGTTTGTGGGATTTGTAGCCAATGATATGCATGGATCTATAACCATTTTTAGGCGCTAATATTTAGGATTTTGCCTATTGTAAATCCTATAAAGAGGCATGTCATAAGGCCATAAAGGATAATTGATGAATCTTAGGATAACCATCCTTTACAGAAATGTTGTTGGTCATGCATATGTAAGTCGGATTGGCTACAGGGTTGTTCTTTTGCAAGAAAGAGGGTATGTTGTCGTTTGTGTCTTAGGTGTGGACCAATTTTAGACATGTAACCTTTTACTCAGATTGAATAAGACAACAAGAGATAAAAACACTCAAAGTAATGTTGGTTTTCCTGCTTTAGGGTTTCCAGGGTGTACTCTGTGATTGCTTTTGTTAGTTTCATTCTTGATTAAATTCATTTTCTCATCTGCTAGGATTAGAGTGGAAGTGTCTCGCAATTCCTGAAATGGGGTATCATAGCTTAGGTCTTCCATGACAAGTATTTTATCATAGCAGTGTTATTCTTTGGTGAGTATATCAGATCTTGATTTACCAATATTGAATCTGAGAACTAAACCCTAGGTATAGTAAGAGTTGTAAGTCATAAGTTGTGTTAAAGATTGTGGTAAATAATGGCAAGTAGTTTCAGAATAGAGATAGAAAAATTTGATGGCCAAAATTTTGAGCTTTGGAAGCTTAAAATGGAATATCTTCTTGTAGATAGAGAACAATGGACAATGGTCTTTCTAGGTACCCAGCCGATAGTAATGCCAACGGAAGAATGGGAGAAACTCAAAAGAAAAGAAAAAAGTATGATTCAACTTTGTCTTGTATATTCGGTAAAGTTGGGAAGCTTATACCAGTCGAAATCTCTGGTAAATAAGTTGCTTCCTAGAAATAAATTGTATCTTCTGAGGATGAGTGATGGAAGTTTGGTGACTGAGCATTTAAATTTGTTTAATACCTTGTTAAGCTAGTTATCATATGTGGATATTAAAATCATTGATGAGGATAAGTGTATAAACCTATTATGTTCTTTTCTAGACTCCTGGGATAGCCTAGTCATGGATATTGGGAGTAATACAACCAAACTAATGCTAGAGGACGTGGTTGCTTCTCTACTGTCAAAAGAAATGAGAAGGAAGAACATCGAAGGATCGACCAAATATGTTCTAGTAGTGATAGGTCGACCGATAGACATAGATAAAGGCATATTCTCTGGTAGAAATTTCAAGTCGAAGGGCATATTTATATCCCTAGTTCAGTCGACACAAAGATGATGGAAATGCAGTAAAGTTGGGCATTATAAAAAGACTGTAATTCAAAGGAAACATAAGTAAATGTTGGATCCAAAGAGGAGCAATCGATTGAGAGAAAGATGATCTTGGATAAGGGAGGTGATGTGTTCCTAGCGTCGACCAATACATAGTCGGATCAAGATGTTTGGTTGATCAAATCAAGAGAATCCTATCATATGAAAACACATAAAGAATGGTTTTGTGAATATGAATAATATGATGGAGGTGATGTGTTCTTGGGGGATGACTCGACAACCAGAATTTTTGGATGAGGAAGAGTTCAAATGACACTGTAGGATGGGAGGAAAAGAATCCTTCTAGGTGTGCTACACATTCCGGGTTTGGAAAGAAACATGTTATCTATCAGAAATATCAGTGATGAAGGTGTGCATACTCTGTTTCAGAAGGACTCATGCAATATGGTCATAGGTGTGATGATATTAATGAAAGGAGAGTTTAGATTGGTACCCTATACAAGTTGTTAGGGAATGTCAACTCGAGTGGATGAAACAACATCATTTCTCCTAAAATCAACTTGAGTGTGGCTCAAATCGACTCGACTCGAGCTAAGTCGGTAGAAGACAACTCAACAAGACATGAGAAAGTTGACCCGACCAGGTTATAGCACGAAAGGATGGGACACATTGGAGAAAAATGACTTCGAGCTATGCACAACAAAGGTATGGTTGAAGGGTTTCTTGAATGTGGTTTAGAGGTCAACTTTTTTGAACATTGCATATATGGAAAACAAATTCAGGTGAGGTTCCCATCTGGAGCGACAAGGGCAAATGGGATTCTAAAATCGGTTCATCGTGATGTATTTGGCCCGATTACAGTGCCTTCACTTGGTTGATCCTTGTATTATGTCTCCTTCATAGATGATTTTTCTAAGAATACATGGATATATTTCTTGAGGAAGAAATAATAGGTTTTCGAGATATTTAAGGAGTTTAAATCTCTTGTGGAAAACCAAACAGAGAAGAGGATTAAAGTGTTGAGGGCTGACAATAGTGGTGAATTATGTGGAAAATAATTTGATCAATTTTTTAAGAAGTGTGGCATAGTACGCAAAAATAACACACCATGTACCCCACAACAAAATGGATTTTCTGAGAGAATGAACAGAACATTGATGGATAAGGAAAGAAGCATGCTCATTGGTGTTGGGCTCGCACAATAATTTTGGGCAGAGGTAGTCAAAACTACAAGATACCTTGTGAATATGTCTCCTTTGTCGGTACTAGTCTACATGACTCCACATGAGATATCGTCAGGTAAGAATCCTTTGATTTCACATCTCAAATTATTTGGTTGTGATGCATTTGTGCATGTTCCCAAGGAAAAAGAGGAGCAATATGGAAAATAAGACAGTCAAATGAATTTTCATTGGATATAAAGAAGGAATGAAAGGATATAATCTTTGGGATCCTGCATCAAGGAGAATAATGTATAGTTGAGATTTGGTCTTTAGAGAAGTCGGAGGTAAGTTCGGTGAGGAAGTCGACTTGCAAGATGCTAAACTCTCGAAGGATGCCATGGTCAAAGAGATGGAATCTTTGCACAAGAATTAGACATGGGATTTATTCAAGTTACCTAGAGGAAGAAATCTCATTGGTAGAAAATGGGTATTCAAGAAGAAGATGAATGTCGCAGAACAATTCAAGAAGTTCAAAGCTTGACTGGTAGTGAAAGGTTATTCCCAATTTGAGGGAGTCGAATTTGGTGATATTTTTTCCCCTATTGCAAAACTAAATTACATTAGAGTACTAATGTATCTGGATGCAACATTCAATGTGGAAATAAAACATATGGATATGAAGACAACGTTCCTACATGGGGACCTGGAAGAATAAATCTACATGAAACAACCTGAAGGATTTGTAGTAAAGGGAAAGCAAGAGTTGGTGTGAAAACTGAAAA
>JZKD02S0841061.1:0-12618 GCA_000966675.3 Picea glauca
CCCAGCTCAAATCAAAATCCATGGAGTAGGATAATGGGGTGACATTATTGCCCTTTTCGGTCCAGCAATAATGAGAGGCCAAATCGGATAATGGGGTAACATTATTGCCCTTTTCGGTCCAGCAAAAATAATGGGAGGCCAAATCGGCTATTTTTGACGGAAATTGGGTAAAATTGTTTTGTTCATTTGAAATTACACATATTAGATTCGTAGATTGCATAATCCAGATGCAGTAGGGGTTTTTGAGACATTCATTTGTGTGACCAGAATCTGCAATTTCGGTTAATTTCATAGTAAGCTTCAGCAAAGATTGGATTGCAAGATTCCAGTGAAGAAAAGATTGGATTGCAAGAAGGCGAATCCAAGAAGAGCAAATTCAAAAGTGCAAATAATTGACCTGTTATCCTACTCCAAAATCAATTGGTGAGTCTCCCAGCTCAAAATGAAAATCAATCGGTTTTCCATTGTATTGTTTGAAATTTCTGCCACTTTTACTTAACAGGGCTGATTAGATAATCTTGTGTTATGTTTCAGGTGAAGTGAATTGATTGAGCCACTTATTTGCAATACAGATATATATTATCTAGCTTAAAGCAAGAGCTCCTAATGTAAAGAAATGGGTAGATATTCTATATCATCCTTTGGAGTTTCAAGGATCAAATAGAGGAACCATAGAAGCTTGATGGACGTTATTGAGCACCCATTATGGATCAAATGTTTTTACCCGTTGGTACCTATGTCATATATAACTCCTGTACCTATGCCATATATAACTCCTCTCGTCACTTTCTTGTCTTTAGAATATATATTTAATCGTTCCATTCTTACAAACCTCTGTTATTTTAAAAACTATATCCGTGAAAAAGGAATTAGAAGTCAACATGATGATAGTTTCAAGAATAAAGTGAAGGTGAAAGCATACAATGTTATAAAAAATCTCACTAGTTATATCTATTTCACGTCTTAGTTTATTTGCATTTTTGTTAGGGACTCAGAAAATCTTGTAGCATACTGAGGGGAAATACTTTGCAAATCTGTTTTCCAAATTTAATTAAAAAGAAAGAACTTTTTGTTTTAGAAGGCCAAAGTTAAAGCATACATTATTATAAAAAAATTGATGAGGTTTTTCTTTTTAATTTTTTTTAGGAAATAAATGTAATTTGTTTTCCAAATGTAATTAAAAAGAAAGAACTTTTTTGTTTTAGAAGGCCAAAGTGAAAGCATACATTATTATAAAAAAATTGATGACATTTTTCTTTTTAATTTTTTTTTAGGAAATAAATGTAATTTATTATTATTAATGGATTCATTTTTATTTTATTTTTTAATTTAAGGGATTTTTTTCTATATTTATGAAAAACATTTTTAATGGTTATGTTTATTTTTTTTAATAAAAATAAAAGTTATTATTTTATTTTTAAGGCAAATTTACATGATGTTTTTCCACATTTATGGATGCTATACAATGTGTTTAATTCAAGGGAATTTGGTGACACTGGTTGAGTTAACTCGGGATATAATAATAATAACAACAATAATAATTTAATTTTAAGGTCACAACATAACGAGACACTATGAGACCTCCTTGTTTGTGGGATAAGGAAACCCTCTTGCCTTACATGTCTTTCTTACCTTGGTCGCACCTAGAGACAATTACCATACTTGACTCTATATTCATCTAGATAGTCATGCGATACTTTCAAGTGTCTCTGAAATCTTGTGCACTTAATTTATTTGCAAAATTAGAAGATAAGAGGTAGGTCCTTCTTGGCTTTACACATTGCATTGACTAACTCAAACCATCCATTTGTTTGATGGCATCCACCATAGGCTTAGGTTGCAAAGTGACGAGGACTTCTCGCTAATTGTACTAGAGAGACTCAAAATGTTTAGTATTGTAAATTATGAATAAAATTATAAGCAAATTAAAGACTTAATTTTTCTTTGTTCTTTAATGTCTAGTATTATAAATTATGAATAAAATTATAAGCAAATTAAAGACTTAATTTTTCTTTGTTCTTTAATGTCTAGTATTATAAATTATGAATAAAATTATAAGCAAATTAAAGACAAATTTTCTCTATTGTTTTGCATTGGGCTTTAGTTTCTTCCATCCAACTCTTATGAGTTCTCCACTTTGAAGTCTAAGTATCTAATTTTCATATTACTCATCCTTATACCTTAAACTTCTTAAATGTCTTGAGTTGCTTCATCCTTTCAAGAAATTCAACAATTTGATATTGTTTTAAGTCCTCACCTTGTCAATTAATTGCTCAACATTCTCACATTAAGACCAAATACTTCTTCTATTGACAATTATGTGTGTATTCTACTTTTTCGATGTTATCCCCCTAGTTAATCTACATAATTAACAATAGCAATGTTGGTATGTCTAATTAGTAGGCAAGTAGGTTCTCTATTTCTTCACTTGTGATTCCTTTCGCAAACTTCTACCTATTTCCTTTGATACATCAATCACTTTAGGGTAATGGTATGCTATCACCCATACCTTATATTGTCTGTGATCATTATGATTTATATGAATTGTCCTTGCAAATATTAATCTTCCATAATTCCAAGTTGTTGTGGGAGTGAATCTACCCCTTATTAGTCACTTTCATAATCCCAGTTTTTGTGAGAGTGAATCTACCCCTTATTAGCGACTTTCATAATGACAATTTTTTTGGTAGTAAATCTACCTACATTTTTTTCCTAGAAAAAAATCACAACTTCTATTAAAGAAAAAGAAGGTACATTCCAAAGGTGCAACAAGCACATACAAAAACAACATGATGTTAGACTATGAAGTTGTTCAAAAATAACATCTACCGAACCAAGACAACATTTTTTCTAAAAATGATTCTGTTCAAAAAGCTCTTTGTTACTGAATCCTAGACCATTCCAGGAAAGCCACTAATTTCAATTTCTTTTCGCAAGACTAAATCTAGAAAAAACTCCCTTCTAATTTGGATGTTAGGATCCCCTCCAATTATTCCTCCAAAACCAATACATTTCCATTCAACACTAGGGCATCTCTAGATATAACATCCATTGACCTATTATGTTCTCTATAAATGTGCTTGAATTGAAAAACTCTTTGAAGCAATCTGACACATTGTCCCTTGACCACATAGTTCACATCCTAGCTATCTGCCAACCTCCAACCAAACCTGACAGGAGAACGAACATTCCAAGAAGAGATGAACATTTGTCTCCTCAATGTCTTTGCAAAGATAACAATATCTCGACCCTTGCTTGCCTCGCTATAGGAGTCAATCCCAAGTAAGAACCTTCTCCTTGAGGACCAACTAGAAAAATATGATGCCTTTCAAAGGTCCTTTGATTTTCCATAATTTTTTGTACCACCAGAGAATATTTCCATTGCCCGTCTCTATCATAGTTTGGTATCCCAATTTTGCAAAACACTGTCCACCTGAGAGCTTGGTATGCCAAGCCAATTCATCTTCATTGTCTGTCAATTGAATGTGAGCCCTATGTGGCTCTGTTATAAAACTAGACCAAGCTTGGTTCAAATTAGTATCCAAACCCAGATCCACCGCCGAACACCATCCTTGACTCTAGATAGGTGTCACCATTGCATTGCCTAATCTGTTCAAGGTATAGATACCTTGCATCCTTAATGTGTTTACCAAAACCTCTAGAAGAAATATACCCTCCTTACAACCAACAATTGCATTAGTTCCAATTCACATTTGGGAATCATTCCCAACTTTCCAAGCCATAAATCTTCCAATAATAGGAAAAGCCAAAATCAGAGCCCTCCATTGAGTTGAAGCATTTAAAGTAGATTTATGCTATTGTCGAATGCAGTCCACAACTAAAGTAGGAGCTATGTATTTATCAATAAGGATTTTCCTCTAGAGACTATCTTACATCAAGAACACCCACAAAGGTTTTGCGGCTAGGGAAAGACCAAACAACGAACCATCCTTTAAACCCCAACCTCCCAAGGATTTAGGTTTTGATAAACTTCTCCAATTTGCCAAATGCGACCCTTGGTATTCTGTGCTCCCTTTCCNCCCAGCTCAAATCAAAATCCATGGAGTAGGATAATGGGGTGACATTATTGCCCTTTTCGGTCCAGCAATAATGAGAGGCCAAATCGGATAATGGGGTAACATTATTGCCCTTTTCGGTCCAGCAAAAATAATGGGAGGCCAAATCGGCTATTTTTGACGGAAATTGGGTAAAATTGTTTTGTTCATTTGAAATTACACATATTAGATTCGTAGATTGCATAATCCAGATGCAGTAGGGGTTTTTGAGACATTCATTTGTGTGACCAGAATCTGCAATTTCGGTTAATTTCATAGTAAGCTTCAGCAAAGATTGGATTGCAAGATTCCAGTGAAGAAAAGATTGGATTGCAAGAAGGCGAATCCAAGAAGAGCAAATTCAAAAGTGCAAATAATTGACCTGTTATCCTACTCCAAAATCAATTGGTGAGTCTCCCAGCTCAAAATGAAAATCAATCGGTTTTCCATTGTATTGTTTGAAATTTCTGCCACTTTTACTTAACAGGGCTGATTAGATAATCTTGTGTTATGTTTCAGGTGAAGTGAATTGATTGAGCCACTTATTTGCAATACAGATATATATTATCTAGCTTAAAGCAAGAGCTCCTAATGTAAAGAAATGGGTAGATATTCTATATCATCCTTTGGAGTTTCAAGGATCAAATAGAGGAACCATAGAAGCTTGATGGACGTTATTGAGCACCCATTATGGATCAAATGTTTTTACCCGTTGGTACCTATGTCATATATAACTCCTGTACCTATGCCATATATAACTCCTCTCGTCACTTTCTTGTCTTTAGAATATATATTTAATCGTTCCATTCTTACAAACCTCTGTTATTTTAAAAACGATATCCATGAAAAAGGAATTAGAAGTCAATATGATGATAGTTTCAAGAATAAAGTGAAAGTGAAAGCATACAATGTTATAAAAAATCTCACTAGTTATATCTATTTCACGTCTTAGTTTATTTGCATTTTTGTTAGGGACTAAGAAATCTTGTAGCATACGGAGGGGAAATACTTTGCAAATCTGTTTTCCAAATTTAATTAAAAAGAAAGAAATTTTTGTTTTAGAAGGTCAAAGTGAAAGTAAACATTATTATAAAATAATTGATGAGGTTTTTCTTTTTAATTTTTTTTTGGAAATAAATGTAATTAGTTTTCCAAATTAAATTAGAAAGAAAGAATTTTTTGTTTTAGAAGGCGAAAATGAAAGCATACATTATTATAAAAAATTTGATGAGGTTTTTCTTTTTAATTTTTTTTTAGGAAATAAATGTAATTTATTATTATTAATGGATTCATTTTTATTTTTTTTTAATTTAAGGGATTTTTTTTTATATTTATGAAAAATATTTTTAATGGTTATGTTTTTTTTTTTTTGATAAAAATAAAAGTTATTATTTTATTTTTAAGACAAATTTACATGATGTTTTTTCACATTTATGGATGCTATACAATGTGTTTAATTCAAGGGAATTTGGTGACACTGGTTGAGTTAACTCGGGATATAATAATAATAACAACAATAATAATTTAATTTTAAGGTCACAACATAGCGAGACACTATGAGGCCTCCTTGTTTGTGGGATAAGGAAACCCTCTTGCCTTACATGTCTTTCTTACCTTGGTCACACCTAGAGACAATTACCATACTTGACTCTATATTCATCTAGATAGTCATGCGATACTTTCAAGTGTCTCTGAAATCTTGTGCACTTAATTTATATGCAAAATTAGAAGATAAGAGGTATGTCCTTCTTGGCTTTACACATTGCATTGACTAACTCAAACCATCCATTTGTTTGATGGCATCCACCATAGGCTTAGGTTGCAAAGTGACAAGGACTTCTCGCTAATTGTACTAGAGAGACTCAAAATGTTTAGTATTGTAAATTATGAATAAAATTATAAGCAAATTAAAGACTTAATTTTTCTTTGTTCTTTAATGTCTAGTATTATAAATTATGAATAAAATTATAAGCAAATTAAAGACTTAATTTTTCTTTGTTCTTTAATGTCTAGTATTATAAATTATGAATAAAATTATAAGCAAATTAAAGACAAATTTTCTCTATTGTTTTGCATTGGGCTTTAGTTTCTTCCATCCAACTCTTATGAGTTCTCCACTTTGAAGTCTAAGTATCTAATTTTCATATTACTCATCCTTATACCTTAAACTTCTTAAATGTCTTGAGTTGCTTCATCCTTTCAAGAAATTCAACAATTTGATATTGTTTTAAGTCCTCACCTTGTCAATTAATTGCTCAACATTCTCACATTAAGACCAAATACTTCTTCTATTGACAATTATGTGTGTATTCTACTTTTTCGATGTTATCCCCCTAGTTAATCTACATAATTAACAATAGCAATGTTGGTATGTCTAATTAGTAGGCAAGTAGGTTCTCTATTTCTTCACTTGTGATTCCTTTCGCAAACTTCTACCTATTTCCTTTGATACATCAATCACTTTAGGGTAATGGTATGCTATCACCCATACCTTATATTGTCTGTGATCATTATGATTTATATGAATTGTCCTTGCAAATATTAATCTTCCATAATTCCAAGTTGTTGTGGGAGTGAATCTACCCCTTATTAGTCACTTTCATAATCCCAGTTTTTGTGAGAGTGAATCTACCCCTTATTAGCGACTTTCATAATGACAATTTTTTTGGTAGTAAATCTACCTACATTTTTTTCCTAGAAAAAAATCACAACTTCT
The DNA here is from genome assembly GCA_000966675.3 of Picea glauca. NCBI lineage: Eukaryota > Viridiplantae > Streptophyta > Pinopsida > Pinales > Pinaceae > Picea > Picea glauca. The sequence continues at coordinate 6,772 of JZKD02S0841061.1, forward strand.
ATTAAAGAAAAAGAAGGTACATTCCAAAGGTGCAACAAGCACATACAAAAACAACATGATGTTAGACTATGAAGTTGTTCAAAAATAACATCTACCGAACCAAGACAACATTTTTTCTAAAAATGATTCTGTTCAAAAAGCTCTTTGTTACTGAATCCTAGACCATTCCAGGAAAGCCACTAATTTCAATTTCTTTTCGCAAGACTAAATCTAGAAAAAACTCCCTTCTAATTTGGATGTTAGGATCCCCTCCAATTATTCCTCCAAAACCAATACATTTCCATTCAACACTAGGGCATCTCTAGATATAACATCCATTGACCTATTATGTTCTCTATAAATGTGCTTGAATTGAAAAACTCTTTGAAGCAATCTGACACATTGTCCCTTGACCACATAGTTCACATCCTAGCTATCTGCCAACCTCCAACCAAACCTGACAGGAGAACGAACATTCCAAGAAGAGATGAACATTTGTCTCCTCAATGTCTTTGCAAAGATAACAATATCTCGACCCTTGCTTGCCTCGCTATAGGAGTCAATCCCAAGTAAGAACCTTCTCCTTGAGGACCAACTAGAAAAATATGATGCCTTTCAAAGGTCCTTTGATTTTCCATAATTTTTTGTACCACCAGAGAATATTTCCATTGCCCGTCTCTATCATAGTTTGGTATCCCAATTTTGCAAAACACTGTCCACCTGAGAGCTTGGTATGCCAAGCCAATTCATCTTCATTGTCTGTCAATTGAATGTGAGCCCTATGTGGCTCTGTTATAAAACTAGACCAAGCTTGGTTCAAATTAGTATCCAAACCCAGATCCACCGCCGAACACCATCCTTGACTCTAGATAGGTGTCACCATTGCATTGCCTAATCTGTTCAAGGTATAGATACCTTGCATCCTTAATGTGTTTACCAAAACCTCTAGAAGAAATATACCCTCCTTACAACCAACAATTGCATTAGTTCCAATTCACATTTGGGAATCATTCCCAACTTTCCAAGCCATAAATCTTCCAATAATAGGAAAAGCCAAAATCAGAGCCCTCCATTGAGTTGAAGCATTTAAAGTAGATTTATGCTATTGTCGAATGCAGTCCACAACTAAAGTAGGAGCTATGTATTTATCAATAAGGATTTTCCTCTAGAGACTATCTTACATCAAGAACACCCACAAAGGTTTTGCGGCTAGGGAAAGACCAAACAACGAACCATCCTTTAAACCCCAACCTCCCAAGGATTTAGGTTTTGATAAACTTCTCCAATTTGCCAAATGCGACCCTTGGTATTCTGTGCTCCCTTTCCACAAATAATTAAAATAGAGCTTCCTTATCCGACTTAGATTCCTTTTGGAATAAGATATAAAAGATGCCAATCCACAAGAATCGCTTCTATAACTGATTCGATAAGCACCAATATTCCGCCTATAGATATACATCTATTGCACCGGTGGTTAATTTTATGATCAACCTTTGATAGAAGCCAAGACCAATTTACAGTTCCATATTGGTTTGGCTTGAGTCTAAAGACAAGATATTTAATTCCTTCACTTAGATCTTGAACTGGGAAATTGAATAGATCTATTTATAAAAATAGGTGATCTTTCCTTTCAAACGGAAGAAAGATTGTTGATTTGTTCACATTTATGTTCATACCCATTGCTTCATAGAACAAAGACAATATCCTTCAAGACCATACCTTCCATTACCACACAAAAACAAAAGATTAGAACATCATCAACAAATAATAAATGTGTTAGATTAACATGTGACCCCATCTTGATCCCTTGAAAGGATTTCACTTGCTTTGCCTCTGCTATAGCCTGGATGAGACCATCAACTATTAGAAGAAAGAGGTACGGAGACAAGGGACATCCTTGTCGAAGCCCCCAACCCACTTTAAAGAAGGAAGAACCAAATCTATTGATTAGAACCACAAATGAAACATTAGTAACACACAACATGATCCACTTAACCATTTGAAACTCAAAGCCAATATGAAAAAGTAAAAGTCGAAGATAAATCCACGAGACCCGATCATAGGCCTTTAAGGGGTTGATTTTGGAGACCAAAACAAACTTCTTTTGAGTCTTTATAGAATGGTGTTGGGCGTAGGCCTATTTTGAGGAAAGACCTATTTTTGGAAAGGAGGACCTAATTTTGGAGTACACACAANTCCACAAATAATTAAAATAGAGCTTCCTTATCCAACTTAGATTCCTTTTGGAATAAGAGATAGAAGATGCCAATCCACAAGAATCGCTTCTATAACTGATTTGATAAGAACCAATATTCCGCCTATAGATATACATCTATTGCACCGATGGTTAATTTTATGATCAACCTTTGATAGAAGCCAAGACCAATTTACAGTTCCATATTGGTTTGGCTTGAGTCTAAAGGCAAGATATTTAATTCTTTCACTTAGATCTTGAACTGGGAAATTGAATAGATCTATTTATAAAAGTAGGTGATCTTTCCTTTCAAACGGAAGAAAGATTGTTGATTTGTTCACATTTATGTTCATACCCATTGCTTCACAGAACAAAGACAATATCCTTCAAGACCATACCTTCCATTACCGCACAAAAACAAAAGATTAGAACATCATCAATAAATAATAAATGTGTTAGATTAACATGTGACCCCATCTTGATCCCTTGAAAGGATTTCACTTGCTTTGCCTCTGCTATAGCCTGGATGAGACCATCAACTATTAGAAGAAAGAGGTACGGAGACAAGGGACATCCTTGTCGAAGCCCCCAACCCACTTTAAAGAAGGAAGAACCAAATCTATTGATTAGAACCACAAATGAAACATTAGTAACACACAACATGATCCACTTAACCATTTGAAACTCAAAGCCAATATGAAAAAGTAAAAGTCGAAGATAAATCCACGAGACCCGATCATAGGCCTTTAAGGGGTTGATTTTGGAGACCAAAACAAACTTCTTTTGAGTCTTTATAGAATGGTGTTGGGCGTAGGCCTATTTTGAGGAAAGACCTATTTTTGGAAAGGAGGACCTAATTTTGGAGTACACACAAGAAGTGGCAAGAAAGCAGCATGCAAAAAAAGAAAGAAAAACAACATGCAAGAGGGAAAACCATGTGACAAAGAGGTAGGTGTTGGTCACTATAATTGTTTATTAATTATAACAATCAAGTGTTACATAAATTGTCAACCCAGGGAAGTCTGTTTATTTCAAAGGCAATCACACACTGTATATGCTCAATCTCAAAAGCAATCCAAAGTTGTAGTAAAAGTTACACTAATCACACCTTGCTTTGAACAGACTGAAGTTCTACTTTGAATTACAGTAAAAGCAATCTTTCTATTGCAGAATTCAAGATTCAAAGAAAACTAATTATCAGAAGAATCCTGGATTATATTAAGAAACAACAACCTAGGAAAAATGAACCTTTCAGCAAACTACAAAAGCGAAGACTAACTATTCTGTAACAGAGAACATGACCCTATTCCCTAAAGTATGAATCTTTAGCACCTGTCTTTGACTATCATACTTTCATAAACTCATTCTGCAAACAGAATTACCAATCAAAATGATCAACAATTACCTAGGAATGAATTGTATGAAAATGATGCAACAATCAGTTGAAACAGATTTTTAACAAGGCACGAATAAAAACAATAATTAATACACTACAGAAACTAATGGGTGAATTTTGTGAGGAAGGTGGGCCATCTCCTTCTCACAAGATTCTCCAGAAATGAAAGGGAACTAAGAAGAAATGCTCAAAATGATATTTTATTCATCTGTCCAATGTAACAAGTTACAATATCAAAAGTGAACACGCTCATTCTCTGTAATTCCCTTCTAGCTAAGCCTTCTGTAATCCCTCTCTAAAGTTGATTTCTCCTCTATTTAAAGAGGAGAATCCTCTTAATACAATTAAGTATAAGATTACATGTGTACATACAAATCCTATTCTTAGTCTGATCTAATCTTCTATGCTGGAATAAGATATTCTGATCTTCTGTAGCAAAATGTTGTTACAGTGGTTGTAATGGTGCTGGCTTTGAGGTACAACTATTGTGGCCAGTGTAACAACTCCTTTAATTATCTTTTATTGTTACTGTTGTATGTGAAATACTGTTTCAGCATCACAAATCACGAACTATTTCAACAACGAGATTTGCGTACTATTTAATTGTTTCAACAATGTGGTCTTCAAGCAACAACGATATATTAACTGCAATCTTCAAACTGTTTTAGCAACTATATATTTTTGATTAATGGCTAAGTATGAAAGTAATGTAAAATTACATGTAAAACAAATTAAACATATAGCAAAGAGAAGAAACGTTATATACCTTTGGAAAAATAGATTGAGGTGATAATGTAGGCTTAAATATGAGCGGGAAAATGATGTAATGATAGCAAAAAGTATGAGAAAAAAGGTACATTATAGGGTCCTAACATCCCCCCCAACTAAAAAGGTTACATGTCCTCAGGCAACTTCAATCTGAATCAGAATCCAGATACTGACTCTGGGCGTGCAAATTACTTAAGCAGTAGCTGTAGAAAGTACTGTCTGTTGGGGCTCTGAATCCTTGAACATATTGTAGCCTTTGTCAGGCTGTTGCTTCAACCTTCTTGGGCAACCTATGATGAGCCTGATACTTCTCTATCGACATCCACAGAATGGGAAAATGGAACTGATAACCTATCCAATTTTCAACGCATTGCTGACACATTTGATGTAACTGGGTACCCAGAAGATTGTTGTCTCAAGATTGGTAGGACTAAAGGGATTGTGCTCTTGCCTTCTCTCAGAAAATTGTTTCGAAAACATGTTATTTTCTTTTAGGGTAGTAGTTTCTTTGGTTTTAATAAACTGTTGACAATCCTGAAGTACTGTTGCCTGTAGTTGCTGCATATGTTGAATCATCCCTGGTTTCTTAAAAAAATGATAATATTCTGCAACAAAGGTGGCAACGTTCTGTGGTTCTGGCCGTTCCTAGAGGAAACACTTATCTTCATTATGCCTGGCAGCTAGAAAAGCATTCTGCCACGTAATCCGGTTGGCAAGGAAGGAGGTGAGTGCCTGAATCTGGATATCACCAACAATAGGATTAAGATTAAGCTGTCTGTTTTTAGGAATGGCTTCATTATGAAGATATAACTCACATAGTAGATGTTGATCAGTAGTAGAGGCTTTTGCAAAAGTTTGAACAAAATCTTCTGGTTTGAACACTACATAGGGTCTTCCATCTTTGATTGCTTTCATTTGAAAGAATGCAAATCATTCTGTAAGGAAAAGAGAGTAATTTGGGGATGGTTTCCTAGCAACCAACAATTTATTGGATTACCGAGGGGGGGGGGGTGAATCAATAATAACGTAATTATAATCTTTTTTCTTCAAATGTTATATCAATGTAGAATTATTATCCAATAATGAGTAGTAATAAATAAACAATCACACACATACACAGTACACCAATGTTTTATGTGGAAACTCAAATCGAGAGAAAACCACAAAATGTTTTTTTTTATATGTCTTGAAGAATTACATTCATTGGAAGCACCAACTTCCTTTGTTTTCTAGCTGCAACTGGAAGGAGGCTCTAACCCCCTAGTTTCTCAGGCTACAACCTGAGGGAAGCTCCAACTCCCCAAATCTCTAGCTATAACCAAAAGTAGGCTACAACCCCCAATGTTCTCCGGCTACAACCGGAAGGTGGCTACAACCACCTATCTTTGCCCTGTTCTGCCACCCTGAAGTAGAAGTAGAATGATGGAACAACTGTCACACTATCACTGTGAGATATACCGCTGTAAACCTGTACCAATAAATCTGAACCATGCATCAACCATGCATCAAC
>JZKD02S0841061.1:20497-39090 GCA_000966675.3 Picea glauca
TAGGCACTCCAAATCTAACAAAGATATCTTCAAATAAGAAATCTAGAACAACTTCTTCAGTAGCTCTATGGAGTGCTTTAGCCTCCACCCATTTGGTCATATAATCTATGCAGACCAATATATAAACTTTTTTATTGGATGGAGGGTTAATGGGTCCTACAAAATCTAAGGCCCATATTTCAAATGGTTCGAGTACTACCTGGGGGTTTAATGGAATTTCATCTCTATGATTAGGTTGATCCATTCTTTGATAGCTATCATAGGCCCGAACATATTTCTTTGCATTTTTAAAAAGTGAGGGTCAATAATAACCCATCCTGAGAATTTTATGTGTTGTTCTTTTATCAGCAAAATGCCCTCCACAAGGGCCATCATGACAAGATTTTAGTAAATCATAAACCTCATCTTCTCTAATGCATCTTCATATTTCTTGATCAAGTCTTGTGTAGAAAAGACATCCACTTATCCAGCTATACCGAGCACTTTGTTGAATGATTTTTCTTTTCTCTCGGTGGGATAGGTGTGGTGGTAACTTCCCTGCAACCAAATAATTAGAAATGTCTACATACCATGGTGAGTGAGCAAATATTGCAAATAAATATTCATCATGAAAGGAATCATCTACTGGAGCATTATCATCAGGTGTTAACCGATAAAGAAAATCAACAACTACATTTTCTTTTCCCGGTCGATCTACAATTGTAATATCAAATTCTTGTAATAATAGTAACCATCTGGTGACTCGAGAATTTGTGACAGATTTGTTCATTAGATATTTAATAGCTGAGTGATCAGTATGGACAAAAGTAGAATAACCAGTGATGTAATGTTGAAATTTATTAATAACATAGATAACTGCTAAAAATTCCTTTTCGGTAACTGTATAGTTAAGTTCAATAGGACTCATATTCTTGATAATGAAGTAGATAGCATAAGGGAGATGATTTTCTTCTTGTCCCAAGACAACTCCTATTGCAATATCCGAAGCATCAGAGGATATATGCAAGGGAAGTGCCAAATCAGGTCCCCTTAGAATAGGAGTTGTAGATAACTGATGTTTGACTGCATCAAATGCTTCCTGGCAAAGATTAGTCCACTTGAATTCAACATTTTTCATAAGTAACACAAACAAAGGAGAATCTATTTTGGAATTTTTTTTGATAAATCTTTTATAGTATCTAGCATGTCCTAAGAAACTTCTCACATCTGTTTGGGTTTTGGGAATAGGAAGGTTCTCAATGACTTGTATCTTGGATGGATCTACCTGAATTCTTGGAGATGAAATAAAATTTTCAAGTACCACTCCTTCACTCATCATCATATGACATTTTTCGGTGCTTAAGGAGAGGTGGGCTTGTATACATCGATTAAGTACTTTCTCAATATTTTGTAGTGCTTCCTCAAAAGAGACACCATAATGGGTAAAATCATCCATAAAAATTTCCATAGAGTCATTAATCATATCAGAAAAGATTCCTATAACTGCTCTTTGAAATGTTGCTAGTGAATTACATAGTCCAAATGGGAGGATTTTATAAGCAAAAGTTCCCCAGGGGCTAGTAAAAGTGGTCTTATCTTGGTCTCGGGGTGCAATTTTGATCTGGTTATACCCACTGAAACCATCTGAGAAAGAGAAGAATTTCTTCCCTAACAAACTATCTAACACCTGATCAATGAATGGTAACGGAAAGTGATATTTTTGAGTGGCTTTATTTAAGGTTCTATAATCTACGCACACTCTCCATTTCCTGTTTTTCTTAGGAACTATTACCAATGGGGAAACCCATTCACTGTCAGATATAGGATATATAAACCCCGCATTAAGCAATTTTTGAAGTTCCTCTTTAACAATTTCCCTTAAATTAGGGTTCATTCGTCGTTGAGGTTGATAAATCGGTTGACAATCTTCCTTGATATAGATACGATGAGTACATAATTCAGGAGAGATTCCTTTCATATCTGTATAGTCCCATGCGAATGTTTCCTTATGTTCAAGAAGTAACTTCATTAATTGTTGTGTTTTAGCAATTGTCAAGTTGGGGTTTATATTCAGTGTTTTGCCAGGTTCAATTTCTATTGGTATACTTTTAGAAGAGATGGTAGCTGATGTTTGAGGTAGGTCTTCAGAATTAATCTTTTCCTGGGTATCTGACTCCAAAAGTGCAGCTATTTGATTATGTGTTTTTGGAGTCACATAGGAGGGTTCACAAATAAAATTATTAATTACTTCATCCTCAGTGGCATCTTTAAGGCTTAAAGCTTGTCCGATAGTCAAGATAGGTTGAGTAGTTTGATCATCATAGTCCACCCATAAGGAATTGTCATTATTAATCAAGGGTGTAGCGTGAGGATAGAGAGTAAGCTGGTCTCATATCCATTGGAAATTGTCATTGAACTAGATCTGCAGCTGATAAAGGTATCTGCTGTGGCTAGCCAAGGCCTACCCAAAATTAGAGGATGACCCCCCAACTTTGTTTTAGGTTGTAATACCATAAAGTCAGCTGGATAATTCCAGGACTCAACTGAGATGATTAGGTCTTCAATAGCTCCTTCCGATTTGATTGTAGAATAGTAAACTAATTCTAAAATGGTTGGGGTATCTCTAATTCCATTCTTCAGTTGTAACAGTTGTGAAGTTTCAAGAGTCATAATATTGATAGCGGCGCCTAAGTCTACCAGAACTCGAGGAATTACTGTTTTTCCAATTTGCACCGTGACAGTAGGATGGCCGGGATCACCATATTTAACTGGAGGGGCTTTACCCAACATTAGTGCAGACAAATCACACATGACATGAACTGTGAGGGGATCTTTAGTTTTCCTACCGGGTTTCTTAACACAAATGTCTCGCATAGTTCTGGCATAAATTGGTACATCTCTTAGTGCTTGTAATAGTGAAATTTTGACATAGAGATTTTGTAATTCCCCTAGAAGATTGAAAGCAGGTGGCTCATGAGTTTTAATCAAAGCTAAATGTTCAAGGAATGGTGGTTCCGTTGTTTCAGCAACAGTATTAAAGGATGGTTGTACCTCTTTAGGTGAATCGTTCTTTTTTATTTCTTCTTTATCGGAATAAGAAGAGGTAACATCATCAATGATAGGTTCTACTATTTTTCCAGATCGTAAATGAATATCATTGCATTGTGCGGGGAAAATAGAAAGTATAGGCTAGTTTTGAATATCAATACACTGCACAGCCTTATTATTGGGGTTAGGGTTAGGTTGTACAGGTAGTTGGGGTCACATCATTTGATTATTCGGTGGAGCACCTGATGGTAAAGGGAGTGGTTGCTGAAATTATGATTGAAATTGAGGAAATTGATTTGGAAACGGGGGTTGTTGACCTCTCCAATTTGGATTTCATTGGTTAAAGTAAGGTTGTTGTTGTGGAGGCCAAGGAGTCCACATTGTTGGGTCTACAAAGGGAGGGTTTGTTTGTTGCATGGGTGGGTAATTCATTTGATTGAAGGGTGGGTATTGCATTTGGTTAAAGGGAGGGTAATTTGCCTGACTAAAAGAAGGATAATTATTCCAACGAATAGAAGGTGTAAATGGCATATTAGGATTCATACCTTGTCCCCGTGGTTTCCATTGCCTTCTCTATGTCAACAGATAGACAACTTCAACTTCTTCATCGGTTGGTTGTAATGCTGCTTTGATTCCTGGTAAAGAAGGACATTGCTGAGTTTCATGATCCTTATCACAAAGGGTGCAAATTGACATTTTGTCCAATGGGCATTCCCTTAGTCGGTTCTTTTCTCTGCATTTGGAACAAAAGATGGACAAAGCCGCTTCTGCTTTGGCTTGTTTCTTCTTAATCTGCAAGGTGTCAATTTGTGAAGCAAAAGAACTAAACATTTCAGTTTTAAAATCTTCAAGTAAATTACCTATTTCGGTTCTTGTTGCTCCTCCACTGGCTGATTTTTGAACTCTTGAAAATGTGGTATCCCTTCTGTTTGATCTATTCCTTGCAGCTCCTCTTGAACATCTTTTATAGAGGTTAACAATTTCATCATATGATTCTTTAGATATGTCCCATTTACCAAACATATTTAGCACATCTAGACAGTCATCCCTTACTCCTTTTAATAATATTGTTTTAAGAATATCTTTACTTACATCGGGGTGACTGGATCTTTGTAGGTTATACTGTAGCCTTTCCACAAAGTCCTCCATATTTTCATTCTCTTTCTGTATCATCTTGAATAGTTCCTCTCTTTTTTCTCTTGTTCGGCAATAGTCTTGATATTTGTTCAGAAATTTTTGTTTCATCAGATCTCATGTTGTGATTACATGACCTCCAAGACTCATGAACCATCTTAATGCATTTCCCTTTAATGTTGTTGGAAATAACTTTAATTTTTTAGCATTGGTAATGTAATCATAACTTCTGCATAATATGTCAAACTCGAAAAGGAATTCATCAGGATCTTCAGAAAATAAACCATGAATGTTAGGTAAAGATGAAAGTGGAATATTCTTCATAGGAGCTACTCCTCTAGAAAGATCACCAATAGGAGATACTAAGGTAGAAAAAGAGTTTTCATCGTTTACCTCTCCTTCAGGACCTACCTGTTCTTCATGGTGCAGTTCTTCATTATACCCATCCATGGTTTCTTCTGTTTGTTCCCCTACTGCACTTACTTGATCCTCAATGTTTTCTGTTGGTTTCTCAACTGTCTCCGTTTCAAAGTTCACTTGAAAGGAAGGTTGAGGTTTTGGTTTTCGAGAGCTTGGTCGCTGAGGAACAAAAGATTCAGATTTTGATATAATCTTATCGATAAAAGTCTTTCTTCCTCCCCTTCCTTTGCCCCTACCACCTGTAGGGTTAGTTTCCTTGGGGGCTCCACGTCCTCTCATGCAATCTGTACATCTGAAAGAAAAACATAAATGCTTTTGAAATCTATAATTGCCTTCCCCGACAACAACGCCAAAATGTTGGTCACTATAATTGTTTATTAATTAAAACAATCAAGTGTTACATAAATTGTCAACCCAGGGAAGTCTGTTTATTTCAAAGGCAATCACACACTGTATATGCTCAATCTCAAAAGAAATCCAAATTCGTAGTAAAATTTATACTAATCACACATTGCTTTGAACATACTGAAGTTCTACTTTGAATTACAGTAAAAACAATCTTTCTATTGCAGAATTCAAGATTCAAAGAAAACTAATTATCAGAAGAATCCTGGATTATATTAAGAAACAACAACCTAGGAAAAATGAATCTTCAGCAAACTGCAAAAGAGAAGACTAACTATTATGTAACAGAGAACATGACCCTATTCCCCAAAGTAGGAATCTTTAGCACCTGTCTCTCACTATCAAACTTTCATAAACTCATTCTGCAAAGAGAATTACCAATCAAAATGATCAACAATTACCTAGGAATGAATTGTATGAAAATGATGCAACAATCAGTTGAAACAGAGTTTCAACAAAACAAAGTTTTGACAAGGCACGAATAAAAACAATAATTAACACACTACATAAACTAATGGGTGAATCTTGTGAGGAAGGTGGACCCTCTTATTCTCACAAGATTCCCCAGAAATGAAAGGGAACTAAGAAAAAATGCTCAAAATGATCTTTTATTCATTTGTCCAATGTAACAAGTTACAATATCAAAAGTGAACACGCTCCTTTTTTGTAATTCTCTTCTAGCTAAGCCTTCTGTAATCCCCCTCTAATGTTGATTTCTCCTCTATTTAAAGAGGAGAATCATCTTAATACAATTAAGCATAAGATTACATGTGTACATACAAATCATATTCTTAGTCTGATCTAATCTTCTATGCTGGAGTATGATATTTTGATCTTCCGTAGCAAAATGTTGTTACAGTGGTTGTAATGGTGCTGGCTTTGAGGTACAGTTGTTGTGTCCAGTGTAACAACTCCTTTAATTATCTTTTATTGTTGCTGTAATATGTGAAATACTGTTTCAGCATCGCAAATCACAGACTGTTTCAACAATGGGATTTGCGTATTGTTTAACTGTTTCAGCAACATGGTCTTCAAGCAGCAACGATATATTAACTGCAGTCTTGAAACTGTTTTAGCAAATGTATATTTCTGATTAATGGCTAAGTATGAAAGTAATGTAAAATTACATGTAAAACAAATTAAACATATACAAAGAGAAGAAATGTTATATACTTTTGAAAAAATAGATTAAGGTGATAATGTAGGCTTAAATATGAGCAGAAAAATGATGTAATGATAGCAAAAAGTATGAGAAAAAAGGTACATTATAGGTCCTAACAATAGGCAAGCCTAACCATGATAGGGTTAGGGTTTTTGTTAAGGATTTTAATGACTATACACCTGTAAAATAGTGTAAATAAAGACCTAGGAGGTCTAGAGTAAGATTGATTGGTTGTTGTTGGTTGTTGTAGGTAGTTGATAGTTGTTGCACTTTGTAAGACTGTCGATTGTAATAAGGTTGTAGAAGAGTCGAATAAGATAGATTTTGAGGGTTAGATCACAGGTTGAAGAGCTTGGTGTGATCTAGTTCTCCTCATAAAGGATATTTTCCCTGATCTTGATTGTATTACTGAGATGTAATGCACACAATGCTAGATTTTGCAGCAGATTAAATAAAAGAGTAGAGAAGCCAGATTTTTGTGGATGTAGCCCTAGGAGGGGGTGAACCATGGTAAAACATGTGTTCTGTGTGATGTTTATTAAGTATTTACCTTATGTTAATGATTAGCTTATGACTGAATGATTAACTAGTTGTATTAACATGCATGCATAAGGTTAAAGATGAATGAATCCTAGAAATACTTAAAACATTTAACAAGGTTAATGCACAAAGAGGAAAGAACACAATCCCAGATCCCCACTCATTCTTATACTGCAAACACTTGGGTTTTGCAATCACCCATAAAGCTATCTTGGGTGAGATTGCGTTGTGCACCTTGTGTTCAACATTGCCTTTTGGTTTACTAGGAGGGACGATATTTTTAGAGGTTTTGTTGGAAACTCGTTGAGATCCGAACCTGGGCCAACCCCATAAGAAGTAAGAGGTTAGAGATCTAACCAACAAATGGTTCCGTTGTAGGCCACACCAAGCCTACTGGGCTGCGTCGAGAGGCTAATATACGTAGAACACAATGTGTCTGACACTAGCAAATTCTCAGAATTTTCACAGCAGGTGTATATGGAGAGCCTGGGCACAGGGACATTATGATATCCAATACTGCAGTCAAAGAAATGGGCGACATGCTTGGTGAACACAAGGATTCTGAATTTGTTGGAGATCCCTTAATCAGACTGGGAAAAGATGTGAACAACTGCATCAAGCAGTTGTTGGCAGTCCTCCATGGAAGATTTTTGTGGTTGGAAGAACCAATATCAATTGGCATGGAGCTCATTGCATTCATCACAAGCCTGCCATCAAATGGCGAGAATCCTACACAGTACTTGGACAATAAAACCAAGGAAAAGGCTCTCTCAGAAGAGATGAAGAAGAAAGATGGGATGAAAAGAGGCTCGCGTGGAATTATTAGAAAGATAATCAGTAACGTATCCACCAGGATGACCATGGAATTCATGGCATGCAAATTTCTTTGCAAATGTCGCAAGGAGGAGGTCCCTATAGGGGTTGTCTCAGCAGCAACACAATGCACAAACAACACCATGCTTAGTTGGGCCATGTACTTACTGAACCTATTCCTAGACGAATGTAAGGATGTGTAGGACTTGGGAACATAGTTCCATTACTCATGACTAATGATTTTGATGGCATTAATTGGCTAGAAAGAGCCACCCTACTCATACTTCTGTGACAGAGTAGGACGTTGTCGCACAACACGATACACATCGATGGGAAACACTTCAGATTCCAAGAAAAGAAATCACAATGCCAACACTTTTTCTCGGTACCTCAATGAAATACAGGACATCATAGCCAACACATGGAGGATAACTCCGAAATTCGTCACACAACACTAGAGAATAGCCAATTTTAAGGCTATGAGACACAACATGTGGATCCAAGCACATAGGGATATAGAGAAAGAATGGATACAACTTTGATTCTGCATTAATGCAGAGGAAGTTGAAATGAGAACGAGAGATTGGCAGGATGACTAGAATATCCCAGTCATTACCAAGGACATGAAAAAAGGAAAAGAAGTGGAAGCAGGGTCGTCCAAGACATCTACAGGGGGAAGCACTACGACAAAGAAACCAACACAACATGCGAATCTAGGTCAAAAGACAACATCAAATAAGAAGGGAAGTGCCCCAAAGAAGGATGGGTAGACATGAAATAAGGACAATGCCCCAACGCAGGAAGAACAAGGAAGGGGGGACACAATGATGCATGAAACCTCGTCATCAACTACTCTACAAGAAACAGGGCCACCCAAATGACCAAAAATACATATAGGGGGGCCGCGCAAGAAGGCCAAGGCCCATAATAATAATATTGGATCACTTCTTAATAAATGCTTCAAATGTTGGAAACTTCCTTCATGATCCCGTGTCCATTCAAACTTCACACCTTTCCTCTGCAAGGAAGTGATTGGGTGTGCAATATTTGAGAACTCTTCAATGAATCTTCTGTAGTAACTTGAAATACCCATGAATGATATTACTTCTGATACATTCCTTGGTGTTGGCCAAATTTCAATGGCCTTTATCTTTTGTGGATCTACTACTATCCCCTCTTTGGAGATGATATGGCCCAAATAATGGATTTTCTTTTGGTAAAATGATCACTTTCTCAACTTGACATACAACTGATGCTCCCTTAAAATCTGTGACACCATTCATAAGTGTTTCTCATGCTCTTCTTCAGACTTAGAATATATCAAAATGTCATCCAAGAATACAATGAAAAACTTGTCCAATTAGTTTTTGAATACACCATTCATGAGACACATGAAGACAACTGGTGCAGTCATTAATCGAAAAGGAACCACTGTGAACTCATAATGGCCATACCTTGTTATGAAAGCAGTGTTGTTGATGTTTTCTTCTTTAATTCTTACCTGGTGATAGCCTGATCTGAAATCAATCTTCGAGAATATTTTTTGCATATTTCAGATGATAAAAAAGGTCATCCATCCTTGGCAAAGGATACTTGTTCTTTACTGTTACTTTGTTCAAATGCCCGAATTCAATGCAAAGTCTCAAAGTTCCATCCTTTTTATTTACAAACAATACTGAGGAACCCCAAGATGACACACTTGGGCATATATACCCCTTCTTCAAAATCTCTTCAAATTGCATTTGCAATTCCTTTAGTTTAGGTGTACTCATCCTATAAGGAGTCTTTGATAGTGGAGCTACTCCCAACTTCAGATTGATAAAGAAGTCAATATCTCTTTTAGGTGGTAATCCTGGTATCTCCCTGAATACATCTTCAAACTCTTTCATGAATGCACATTATTCAATGTCTGACACCTTATCCTTAGGTGTATTTTCCACCTACGTGAAAAATATTTTACATAATTTTCTATAAATCTTCTTCAACTGCAAGGATTTTCTGTTACTTCTCTAGGAATTCCCTGTACTGTCCTTACGTTTCCTTCCTCATCCAAGAAAGTAATTGCTTTTTTATAAAATTTGAAGACAACATGGTGTTGGTCCAACCAATCCATACCAATTAGGCAGTCATAGGAACCTAAAGGTATGATATTCATATCTGCATTGGTGTTCAATCCATTCATGTTCATTAAACATGCTTTGACTATCTCATTAATCTTTCTTTTAGCTCTTGTAGCTAGCTGCACCATCCAAGGTTTTCCAAGCCTTCTTCTTGAAAAAATAAACCTTTCCACCATCTTAGGATCTAGATAACTATGACTAGCCCCTGAATCAATTAAAATAACAATTGGCTGGTTATTGATCTTACCTTCTACTTCAATCATGTATGATTGAAATTCATCTTGCTTGTTATCCAAGGCTACATAGATCTTAGGAACACTTGTTCCCATGTCCTCCACTATTTCATCTTGCTGCGCACTATGAATAGTCTTCACTCTTTCACTTCTACGAGGACAGTCTCTGTACATATGATCTCCCTTACAACCCCAACATTGAATAGGTGGTTGCCTTGACCTTTGTCCCAATGACTTTGTCATTCTGGATTCTTTAGAAGTTGGTTGTTCCTAGTAGTTATTTATGAAGAACGGTGGGTTAGTTCTCTTCTTCCTTTGTTCCATATTTATTTTCTTCTTGTATTCCCAAGCTTTATGATAAGACTCTCTCCCTTTCTTCTGATCATAAAGGCACTTAGCCCTTCTTATTGTTTCCTTCAATGTTTTGGGATCATCGTATTGTATTCTGTCACTGATAAATGGTGGCATGCCACAAAAGTATATCTAAATATTAACTGGCTCATATTTGATGAAGGAAACATATTTTAACAATTTTAAAACCCTCCTTTCATACTCATCTATAATCATAATCCTAAGCTTGAGTTCAAAGAACTCTTTCATTTTCTTGTCATAGTACCTCTTAGTCAAGTATTTCCTTTGAAAATACCTCTTGAATTCTCTCCAAGTCACCTTCTTCTCATCAATGTGTTGTACTTACACATATTGGTCCCACCACATTGATGCTTTTACATTGAGCTGATAAATAACAATTCTACCTTCTACCAGTGAAGAGTAATTGTGCAAATGAAAATACTTTCTCATATTCAGTATGCAAGTTTTTGCATCCTCATCCCTCTTGTGTTCACCATTAAAAGTAAGAGGCTTGATTTTTTTCATTTCTCCTTGAAGTTCATCCACCCCAGTCTTCTTAGGTTTTTTGATAGGAATTGAACTACTACATGCTCTCCCAATGGAATGCCTTGGAGAGTGATGGTGTTGTCTGCCAACACTTCTACTACACACTATTCTTCTTCTCTTATCATGAGACTTATAGTTTCCTGATTTTCTTGACTTAGTCTTCTTATCCATCTTCTTCTCTATTCTTTCCAAGATCTGCATCAACATGTTGAAGTCTTCCTATTGCTCCTTGACTTTCATAATCCTTTCATTATTAGCTTTATGACTTAGAACATCCATTTGCAAACTTTTTATGTTCTCTACCAAGTTCATACTTTCTTCTTTACCTTCTCCACGTCCATTTGAATTTGTACCTTCATTACCCATGTGGACATACATTCCTCTGATCTCTTTCTCATGGATGTAAAATCCCCACACATATTCCATGATTCTAAACTTGTGCTTATCCTGTTATGATATAATGTTGTTACTCTGCAAAATGTGTAGCCAACAAAATTTGTTAGGCTAGACAATTTAACAAATCATGAAATGATGTACAGTTCTAGTTTTCATACAAAATCATAATTCTTTCTTCTGATTTCTTGTGAAGTTAATTACTCGATCAACTTCTCGTGCACTACTTCTCAATTATTAGTAAGCACAAAATTTACATACACCATGCTAAAATGTAGTGCATACACTGCGCACCACTATCTAGTGTGTGTATATTTCTGTTGTGCACCATTACTCTGTTGAGCACAACCTTTGAGTCACTCACTGATACTCTGCGCATATTACCAACACTACACTAGACTACTTCATAGATAAGTGTTTTCACACTATGCACCAATGATTATACCTTCGAGGGACGTGATTATGCACAGACAACATACCAATGTTGCACGCGCACCAACAATTCAAACTGTGTTTTGCCAATATTCTAAGCGCACATCGTGTGCATCACACAATTACTCGTGCAACACAAGATTGCAACTTGTGATGACAAACTTAGCATGTTTTACCACCCATCTATATTCTATGCATGCCACATGTTATACATGGCACAATGCCATACTTTAGTGCATATACCATGTGCATCCTTATTTTCTGTGCAACTTCAAACGTTCAATGCACACACCTGTGCAACGTCAAATGTTCAATGCACACACCTGCGCAACATCATTTCTCCACACCACTGACTCCATACAGTGAAATATTTAGTTTTTAATGCGCACACCTGCGCATATTATTCTTTTGAGCATCATTACATCTTAGCGCACACACGACTCTCGACACTTAACTAATTTTTCTATAAATTTCATTGCAGAAATTGGGGCTTTTGCTCAATTCTCAACCAATTTGCACCCAATTTGTCATGGCTTCACTGTAACTTCCAATTGGATCAATTCCTGGCTGAATTTCTTTAATCAGGGATTTAAATTAAGGATATTTTATCTCTTAACAAAATTTTCCCAAATTCTTTCATAATTTTAGCAACAGAAATTGGGGCTTTTACCCAATTTCACTCAAGTGATACAAATTTTCGACATGGATGCACTGTAATTTGAAATTCGACCACCTCCGAATTCAATTTGCTATGAAAACTGCTTCGACATGATGTTAACTTAGACCATCTAGGCTCAGTGTTGAAAACTGGGCTCTGATACCATCTTGTAACGCACCCCCATCCACTCCCTGAAAATGTCACTTCAAAACTTTCTTGCTCGGATACCCATCTATAGCATACCCATGCTACCAAACTCCGCTCTAATACCAATTACCAATAATTCTACCGAAATTTCTTTGACACAACTCTGTCACTAATTAAAACATATAATTATTCTGCAATGTATGATTACATACTTATTCATAATAGGGATATACACAAACATGACATAATCATACACACAACATAAACAACATAATACCAAGTCAGAAATTGCATAAGTATTACTGCAAACATAATTTAACACAAAATTGGCACTTATCTTTGAATAAAAGACACCAACTATGGGTAGACCTTCCACATTCCTCCCAACCTTAGACCACACTGTTCATCAATCTCAACAATGGGTCACCGCTGAGCCGAGGCTAAAATTCACTTGGTTAAGGGTTCCCAACCAGGATAAAGTATCTCACTCAACGAGAACTTAGTCACAGGTAACTCAGTCATAGGCGACTCAATTGTAGGAAAGTCCATCTTAGATGCCAATTTGCACTGACAACCTACAGTCTCTCATTCCCCACATGCCTGTCCCACCCTAGGAAGTGTGCCCCTTCTCTGCTCAACAGTCCTTCAACTACCCCACTTCCCTTCCAGGGCTTCAAAAACAGACCGGAAAGGAAGTCTCATATCCCTGTCGCTGCAGTTTGGCACCTCGGGAAATAATTCCCAACAACTCTCTCACCTGGAAAGAATGCAATATTCCATGGGCCTGAAAACCCACCTCTTCAGTACAAAGTCCCATAGGCCTGATAAACCACCTCTTTAGTTTAATAACCCATGGGCCTGACAATCCGCCTCTTCAGTCTAGCTCTCCAAGCTAAGCCATGTACAAATATCTGTGAAAATGATCAACATAATGGTCACAATAACAATCAAGTTTATTCACTGAAAATTTTTATGACAGAACAATTGGCTCATGAAATAACATTCGTCCCTTCCCCTTCTCGTGATGGTTGAATGATGAAATATGATAGCCTCGTAGAATGGACTAAGTCCAAACTATTTGACTGCATTTTCCCAACTTGACACCTGTCAGGTCGAGAACTACCTTCAATCCACAACATGTTCCCAACTTGACACTTGTTATGTTGAGAACTTCCTTCAACCACTTGTCCCTCCTTAGGACTTAGGATATAATAATATATCCTAACTTTACACTTTTTAAAGAAATATTAATAAAATATTATTTTTTTGAGTTTAATCCCCTTTAACCCAACATCTTTGACCTTAGCTAGTGGAGTTTAATCCCCCCGAACTCTTTTATGTGGTTGCTCTATCGCAGGGATGCATTTTCATTAAATTGCATGTGATTACATTTACATCTAAGTACATAAGTACTAATCTTTTGCATCTAGGCTCACTAGCCTCAAAATACACAGTTTGCGCACTTAAGCCTAGGGCACGCAAAACTTCTTGGATGTGCACGCTCTTTCTTTAGTGCACCACCCCCGCGCCCTTACATAGGTGCGTGTTACATCATAACTTATATACAAAAGGCTTCATAGGTCTTCAAAACCTGCACACTAAGCTAGTGTGCACTGAATCCAAGGTTGCACGACTTTTCCTTTAGTGCGCCAACCTTTCACACTAACACTTGTGCATGCTGCATTCATTAAGCTGTTTCATTTTCCATGTGCCATGCCCGTGTATTTACATAGGTGCACACCAAAACATTAAACTGCACGCTGTATCATTTTACGACCACGCACACTCCTTTGATGTGAGATCCTTGCGCACTAACTTAAGGCACACATAACCAAACCAAAAAACTTATTACTTCATATCACCAACTTATAAGTAAACTACAATTACATTGATATTTACACTTGGGGATCAACCTAGGGGTATTACATATAGCTTCATGTATTAGTTTTCCCTTAAGAAATATGAATTGTTTCCATGAGATTATATTGGATGAAACTAGCTTTAAGTGCACAACTATAATCTTCACCACATTATTGTATAAACAATTACAAAGAGCAATAGGCCTAAAATCCTTAGAGGAAGAGGACAATTTGATTTAGGAATCACCGCTATGAAGCTAGAATTGATACTATGTTTCATCTTTCATGTGCACCTGCTTTTTTCCACCACTCCAAGAAGATCACCCCCCACACAATCAAAGAAGTCCGCAAAGAATTTTGTTGTCCATCCATCCAGGATAGGACTCTTATCTTTCTTGAAACTGTCAATGACCGCTTGTAGTTCCTCTTTTGAAACTTCTATGAAAAAATGCCTATCATATTCCTCTTCAACTAATCTTGGAAACATGGAGATTAGATTCAACATCTGTCAATGACCGCTTCTAGTTCCTCTTTTGAAACTTCTATGAGAAAATACCTATCATTTTCCTCTTCAACTAACCTTGGAAACATGGAGATTAGATTCAACATTTCACCCACCTTTTCCGACGTAGATTCCGATAACAACTCCTTGAAATGATTCACCCCCAGGTCAACCAGCTCTATGAAACCCCTTTTTTTATTTCCATGTGAGTCCTTTAACTTCCATATAGACTTGAATTTTTTCTCTTGGTTAGGAAAGTTTTGGAAGAATTTTGTGTTCTGATCTCTTGCCTCTAACCACAAGGCCCTACTCTTGACCCTCCAAGTTTTTCTTGTTCCAATAGAAAATTATATCTCCTTGCTTCCAGTGACCTGAAACCATCTAGTTCAACAGAGTAACTGAGCCCCCTTCTTTCATTTTGGAGTACAAGGCTTCAAGCTCACCTTCCAATGACCTGATGACTCTTTCATTTGAAATATTTTGCTCCATAGNTGTTTCCATGAGATTATATTGGATGAAACTAGCTTTAAGTGCACAACTATAATCTTCACCACATTATTGTATAAGCAATTACAAAGAGCAATAGGCCTAAAATCCTTAGAGGAAGAGGACAATTTGATTTAGGAATCACCGCTATGAAGCTAGAATTGATACTATGTTTCATCTTTCATGTGCACCTGGTTTCTTCCACCACTCCAAGAAGATCACCCCCCACATAATCAAAGAAGTCCGCAAAGAATTTTGTTGTCCATCCATCCAGGATAGGACTCTTATCTTTCTTGAAACTGTCAATGACCGCTTGCAGTTCCTCTTTTGAAACTTCTATGAAAAAATACCTATCATATTCCTCTTCAACTAATCTTGGAAACATGGAGATTAGATTCAACATCTGTCAATGACCGCTTCCAGTTCCTCTTTTGAAACTTCTATGAGAAAATACCTATCATTTTCCTCTTCAACTAACCTTGGAAATATGGAGATTAGATTCAACATTTCACCCACCTTTTCCGACGTAGATTCCGATAACAACTCCTTGAAATGATTCACCCCCAGGTCAACCAGCTCTATGAAACCCCTTTTTTTATTTCCATGTGAGTCCTTTAACTTCCATATAGACTTGAATTTTTTCTCTTGGTTAGGAAAGTTTTGGAAGAATTTTGTGTTCTGATCTCTTGCCTCTAACCACAAGGCCCTACTCTTGACCCTCCAAGTTTTTCTTGTTCCAATAGAAAATTATATCTCCTTGCTTCCAGTGACCTGAAACCATCTAGTTCAACAGAGTAACTGAGCCCCCTTCTTTCATTTTGGAGTACAAGGCTTCAAGCTCACCTTCCAATGACCTGATGACTCTTTCATTTGAAATATTTTGCTCCATAGACCAAACTAAATCTTTCCCCTTTGTTCTTTGTAAATTTGTGACGAAATGCGCACTAGAAGACACAACCCCATCTACCTATAATGGTTCCCAATTATTACAAATGAGGCTTTTGAATTCCTCCACATCTGCCAAACATGAATTGTATTTGAATGGCGATCCCAAATTACCCTTGCGTCGACCCAATTCTAGGAGTATCGGGTAATGGTCATAGCATCAGACCGACCCCACCTAGGAATGATATGCCCCAATTTCTTGTAAAAGGTTGTCTTGAACAAGAAATCTATCTATCCTTTTTTTAAATTCCCTCTTCTCCACTCCAATTGTTAGACCAGGTCGATTTCAATTGGATAACTTCCATGTCAACCAGGCCATCCCTCTCCATCTTAGCTATAAAAAAGTTTTCCA
This sequence comes from Picea glauca, assembly GCA_000966675.3. Lineage (NCBI taxonomy): Eukaryota > Viridiplantae > Streptophyta > Pinopsida > Pinales > Pinaceae > Picea > Picea glauca. The sequence continues at coordinate 37,023 of JZKD02S0841061.1, forward strand.
ACTTGTCCTCCCGAGTTGAGATCCCTCAAATTTCATCCCTATTGATATTGAAAATGAAGTCTCCCATGAAAAATTAACTTGTCAGATCTAATAAAATTGAAGCCAAGCAACGTTTCCCAAAAGACCTCTTTCCCATCATAAGGACCATATAAGTTTAGAAAGGAGAGTGATCGATATAATTCTTTGCAAGAAAAATCTGGCAATAATCCTGAATCAATAGAATAACTATTAGTAAGCTCAAAGTTTGAAGAAAAACCAATAATAAGACCTTAAGAAAGCCTTGCAGAATTAATGTCAACAAAACTCCATCCAAGGAAAAGTCTCTCTAAATCAAAGGAAAGTGTCTCGAAATGATCCATACTCTCCTGAATCATAATTATTTCTAGCTTGGCCACATCCATATGTTTTCGGAGGGATAATTTTTTGGCTCTCACCCATAAGCCAGGGATTTTCACAAACATAATTATAATGGAGAACCCCTCTTTGGGGCCATACCTGCTCTAAGGACCCTTGATATAAGTTTCTATATCCCTTGAAGCACTTCCTGCGATGCATGTTCTTGTGCATGTTTTAGTGCAAACTTCTACCCAACCTTTGAATGACCCACCTCCTTCGTACCATCAAACCCAAGACCCCATCAAAGACCAAAATTACATGTAAGACCACGAGGTCTAAGGAGGTAAGGATCCCATCCCATCCCGAGGAGATGGATGGTGTACCCAAAAGGGTATCATTATGCGAATTGGAAGGAGCCCTAGGAGAGACAGTGGAGGCTTGCTTCAAATCATCCAAGCAATCATTCATCCCTGACCCAAAGGACAAATAATTGAAAGAACGTTTTGTACCGGATATCCTATCCCTGATTTACCTTCACCCTATAACATTGAAGTACCGGGCAGAACAAAATATTTACATTATTTAGAGAGAATATGAGAGGGTGACTTACTAGAAACCCGAGTCTCCTTCACACTATCATTCCATAAGTGCTCTAGCTTGTGCCATTATAGAGTAGAGAGTTCCAAATTTCCCACCAAGCTTTTTATAATATTCTCCTCCCTAGAGCTTGTAGCATCATCAACAATTGGAGATGGGATTTGTAGTGCCCTCCACCAAATCCATGGAAGGACTGTCCTACTCATCACACAACCCCGTACGATTACATGCATGTGGAAATCTCCATAGAACAAGGTCGCAATTTGCCTACAGATGGCCATTAATATGACTAGATGATATAATTAAACTACAAATTAATCCATTCGAAAAGATTACTAATAATAGTATCCTTTATGGAATCTAATTTCCATTCTAGAAAAGGAGCTATTCATTATCACCATGGTTAATTTTGAATTCCCATAACATCTTTAATATTTTAATATTATTTATAAATGATAATTCCTTAATTACCATTCTAAAAAAAGAGCTATTCATTATCATCATTGTTAATTTTAAACTCCCATGACATCTTTAATCTTTTAATATCATTTAAAAGTGCTAATTCCAAGCCTTTACCTATGGTTTGCTTGTCCCAAACATTTACTTGAGTAAGTGACACGATTTCCTACCCTTTTCCTTTGCTAGGTTTCTCCTTTGCCAATTTAATCCCTCTCCTTGCCTCATTATTCACACATGTTTCAAATGAACAAAGGATATCACCGTTTAGTGTTTCGCCTTTTTCCCTCTAACTCTGAAAGTGGTATTCATTCTAACATAGCCACATTTAATGAGTATCTATGATTGTCTACTCGTATGCATTATATATAAAAGAAATAGATAGGTGTGACAATCATACCTTACATGCAAAAAATAATAATTAATAATTGTCTATTTAGGTGCAATGATATATTGTTATAAGGTGAAGAGGTCAATATGTTTTATTTTTAAATTCTTTTACTTATCAATCTACTTTAGCAATTGTTTATAAAGGCGCAAAACATATATTGTTAGCAATTGTTTACAAAGATGCAAAACACATATTGTTATAAGGTGAATATGTTTTATTTTTAAATTTCTTTATTCATCAATTTACTTGAATTTTTTTAGGAGTAATATTCAATTATTTTTTACCAAT
>JZKD02S0841061.1:47006-61484 GCA_000966675.3 Picea glauca
TGTAGCCAGAGAATAGGGGAGTTGGAGCTTCCCTCAGGTTGTAGCCTGAGAAACTAGGGGGTTGGAGCCTCCTTCCAATTGCAGTTGGAAAACAAAGGAAGTTGGTGCTTCCAATGAATGTAATTCTTAAAGACGTATAAGAAAAAAAAATCTATGGTTTTCTCCCGCTTTGGGTTTCCATGTAAAGAATTGGTATATTGTGTATGTGTGTGATTGCACATTTGTTCATTGTTTATTTACTCTGCAACTATTGGATGATAATGTTACATTGATATAAAACTTGCATTTTATGGTGAAAAAGGATTGAATTGATCTATTACTGATTCACCCCCTCCCCCTCAGTAATCCAACATAGCCTCCTATCCATACGAAAAATGTTGGCACAGGGGCATACCCAGGGTTCAACTCCAAGAGCGTACCAACAATCCCTAACTATTGTCCCTTTCGGAAACACCTGCAAGGAAGATGTAGTCTCACCCGAAGTAGCTATGGGGGGTTGCAGGACACAGATGTATACAACCAAGGAAATACAAAGTGGATTTCATACAAGAACAACAAAACATCTAGATATCAATTACCTGCTTAGACCCACTTCGCACAACTATCTACCAGATCTAACACAATAATGAAATAACTGTATATCTGTTAACAAGAGAACAAAACATCAATCACAAACAACACAAAGATGTACGTGGTTCACCCTCTCCCTAGGGATACGTCCACAGAACTGTGCTTTATAATATATTAAGATAAAAGCATACAGTTCTTATCTGCGCTCATAGATAGAAGATCTTCTCTCTTTCTCTCTATCTTCCCTCCCTATGCACCCAGCTGCAGGGTTGATATTCGCACCCAGCTAAAGATCTTACAACACATACTTCCCTCACCCCTCAATGCTTCTCTCTCTCACTACAATAATCACTCATAATGAACAATAACAACAACGAAAACCAATGACCCATCCCAGGTCCTCTTGACCTTTATTTGTATATTATAATAGCTCACCAACAGCTTTAGGCCAAAACCTAAGTGTCAAAACCCTAGATACCAAAATCGTAGGTGTCTAAAACCCTAGGTCAACTTGAACTTCGTTTTCAAGGCTTTGCCAGCCTATCTTTTCTTCCTTCTCGTGTGGTTCTCCAAAGCATCCAACGGTGGCTATTTCTTCTTGTTGAGTTGTCCATGATCCATATTCCTTGATGATATGTCATCCTCGATCTCCTCGTCCAACGACTTGATTTATCTTACTTCGCTCTGTATTTTCTAATCTTTTGCTCAATTCGACCTAATATTAGTCACTGTGTCTTCCACGCAGTTCGCATTCCATCTTTTATGCTTTATTATTCGCTTACTTCCATACCCAAGGGTCAACAGGCCCCCAACACTCACCCCTGACTCGTCCCGAGGCACTTCAGATTTGACCCTTCTGACTTGCTTCGTCTTTAGGCTATGCAGAGCAGCCTGTGCTTTCTACTCTTCCCTTCCCCACTGTGTGCAGACTGTCTTTCCTGTGTCTGGTACCCAGTTTCAACTGCACCTGGTACCTGGATCCTTTTCCTTATGATTTTAGTGAGAGCTGCAAGGCAAGTGGTTGTTATAGTACAGTGTCAATCATCTCCCATTCACCAAACCTTCCTTCCATTCTCCGTTCAAGGTCTTCAACTATGTAGCTCCTCCTTCCATGACATAGACATCCTCATATGGCCCCAACCAATGTGTTCTGAAATTTCCTGGATGCTTCATGAATTTGTTGTTGTATATCAGTACCAAATTGCCTTGCTTAAATGCCTTCTTCTTGATGTGTTTGTAATGGTAAGCCTTTTCTCTTTCCTTCTGTACCTGTTGATGGAATCCTGCAATAAATATATCTTCTTCTAGTTCAACCAACTGTGTGAGCCTCTATTGAACGGTGCCAGTGTCATCCATATCTGTAAAGGCTATGATTCTTAAGCTTGGGACCAAATATTCCATCGAGACAACTGCTTCGAGATCATAAACCAACTTAAAGGGGGTCTGCATTGTTAGCTTCTTGCAAGTGGCTCTATAGGCCCATAGTACTACTGGTACTCTTAAATCCTAGTCATTCTTGTTCACACTGCAAATCTTCGTCAATGTTGTCTCCAAGATCTTATTGAATGCTTCAACTGTCCCATTCACCTATGGGTGGTAGGGTGTGCTCTTCTAATGATGGATTGCAAATTCCTCGTTCAAGGATTCAATGGTATTATTAATAAAATGTATTCCTTGATCACTCATAAGGATCTTCAGGCATCCAAACCTGGTTATGATGTCATCAAATATGAAATGTGCAGTTGTAGTTGCACTACAATCTCTAAATGCTCTTGCTTCAGCCCATCTGGTCAAGTAATATGTCTTAGTGATTATGTATCTAGCTCTTGTGTGCTTACCTGGTGGGTTTATAGGTCCCAAAAGTCAATGGGTCATTTCTCAAATTCTTGTAGGGTCAGCTATGGTGCTAAAGACATTTCATCTCTTCTGGACGGTTTCCCAACTCTTTAACATACATCACAGGCTCTGTAATAGTCCTTAGCATCTCTGTGTAAGGTAGGCCACCATAGGCCAGCTCTAAGAACCTTTTGCATTGTTTATTTTCCTACGTAGTGTCCTCCTATGATAACTTCATGAGCTTCTATGAGGATCAATGGTCGCTCTACCTCCATAACACACCTTCTCAATATCTCATCAGGTCCCATCTTATATAGTTGTCCAGCTATAAGTGAAAAAATTGTAGCACGCACTACCAATTATTTCTTCTGGGTGATTGTATATTCACTGGGTCCCATTCCTATTGAAAGGAACTGGACTATCTCCATGAAGTGATCATCAATCTTTCTAATGGCCAACAACTATGCATCCGATAGTGTATCCTCCAAACTAGTAGGATCTTCTCCATGTTCCAACCTCGAAAAGTGGTCAAGACCGTTGTTCATTCTTCTTGGCTTAACCACAATCTCAAAATCATATTCCTAAAATAGCAGAATCCATCTTCATATTCTCCCCCCCAACATTGTCTTGTTGACTAGGTATTTCAGTGCAAAATGATCAGTAAACATTTTAAAGTGTCCTCCCAAGAAGTAGTGGCGAACCTTTTGCAGTGCCTACACCATGGCTAACCCTTCTCTCTCAGTGGTGGTGTAATTAATCTCATATGTTGATAGCTTCCTGATAGAAAAGGATAATGGGTGTTCAATGTCTCCGGCTCCTGGTTGTGCTAACACAGCTCGTAATGCAATAGAATATGCATCGGCATACACGTGAAATGCCTTGCTCCAATCTGGGAAAACCATAATAGGCGCGGTAAAGTTTTTCTGTTTCAGTGTGTCGAAGCTCTACTGGCATTCTTCTGTCCAATGAAACAGACAACATTTTTTCAAAAGATTCTCCATGGGTGTTGTGATCTGTGCATAGCCTTTAATGAACTTCTTGTAGTATCCAGTGTGTCCCAGTGCAGTGCGCAGCTATTTGAATGAAGTAGGAGGGGGAAAATAAACTATAAGAGTAATCTTAGATGGGTCTACCAACAGTCCCTAATTACACACAATATGACCTAACAACACTCCAAAGGGTGAAAATAAGATGCACTTATTCAGGTTCAAGGCAATCTGACACTGCATGTACTTATCCAACATTAGTCTTAAATATTCAATATGATTTTGTAATAAGCTAAAAACAGTCCAATCATCGAAATAGGCTTCCAGAAATTTATGTAAAAACTTCTTGAACGCTTCAACCACTACCCTGGAAAATATGGTTGGGGCATTCTTCAATCCAAATGGCATCACTGTATACTGGTAGGATCCCCATTCTGTTGCAAATGTGGACTTATGGCGATCTTCCTTGGCAATACGGATCTGATGGTATCCAAAAAATCCATCTGTAAAAGAATATACCTCTTGTCCTCCTACATTATCTAACACGTCGTCAGTAAATGGTATCAGGAATGGGTCATGCAAACATGCATCATTCATCTTCCCGAGATCTACATAGATCATGAGCTCTCCGGTCTTTTTATCTTGCACCACCATAGGGCTAATCCATTATGATTCTTCAACAGGTTCTATGATTCCTGCCTCCAACATTTTGTCAAGTTCAATATTTACTTTCTCCTTATATTTAGGGTTGAGTCTGTAGGGTCTCTATTTAACTGGACTTGCATCTAGCTTCAAAGGGATCCTCATCTCTCCCATGGTCCCTTTAATTCCCTTCATATCAGTGAACTTTGTTGGAAACAAATCCTGATATTCATGCAGTAACTCTGTGATCTTATCAATAGTGGCAACATCCCAATAATCTCCAACATTTGCAAGCTTCATTGTTTGCTCTGTTCCAATATTGACTTTTTTTTATTTTAATTGGTTGTCCAATGAAATGTAGCTCAATTCCCATTCCTTCTATGTCTCTTTGGCCTTATGTTTCGGCGATGTTCACTTTCCTAGGATCATCGTCTTCGTCAGCATTGATATTGTAAAAGCCTTGTAGTTTCTGGAGAGGCGCAGTCCATTCATCCTCTTCTTGTTCCAAATGGAGACTAGGTGCCTCCTCAAATACTTTCTGCCTTACAATCTGTAACACTTGATCCATTGTAGGATATTGGCGTTCAAACAGAAAGGTAGTTACAAAGTTCTGGGTCATACCTTCCCAATCTGTAGTGATGAGGCGCAGTTCTGCTTGAAGATACTAGTTGATATGGGTTGTGTCCAGTGTGTTGATGAATTTTTGCACCCACTTCTCTTGAGGAATGTTACTCCAAGCTTCCTTGCAACTTTGCACATGGTCCTTTGGACAACTTCGACCTGTGTACCTAGCTTTGCAACCTTCTACTTTCTCTGAAAACCGTACTGTCATCAAACTGCGACATTGTACCCAATCTGTAATGTTGTTTTTGTGTGTACCCCATCATATTGTTGGGGTTTCTTTCAAGGCCTCATCCATTTCCAACAATATTTGTTATGTTGGTACAATTTCTTCAAAGTCCAACAAGAGTGCTTCTAAACGATTCAAACCATCAAAGGTGGGCAAGTTACTTACTGTTGTACTGATCCAGTGAACTTCTCGGGTTAATCTAGCACATCTCCTTGTATATACTTCATACATTTTGTTCTGCCAGTTCTCCAATGCTTCTTCTGAATCTAATGAACATGTGTTGTCACTTCGCCAACTCAGGTTCCCATCCGTCGTAGGATTAATGTAATCCCATTGTCTGGCTGTTAATTTGTATATGTTTTCTAGTTCATATGTGTGGTCTTCTTATCTGATGGGTACTTTGTAACTATGACCTTCATCAGGATCCAAAGGTGCAATGACCCTAAGGCCATCTCCTTCAAATGTCATTCTTCTTTTATTTAAATCAACCACAGTGAAATTATTGAAATCCTAATCAATTCCTAATAGCGCAGGGTAAGGACAATTATCATCAACTATATCAATCACCTCAAAGTCTGCAAACGTCCTTAATCCATCGATGTCCACAGGGACATGTTCCAATCTTCCAAAGGAGTTTACAACTTGTTGATTATCCATCCTAAGCCTAATAGGGGAATAGATCAACTTAGGTTTTCCCATCAGTGCCCAGGTCTGCTTCGTAATGACATTGACCTACGACCCTAAGTGGAGGACCACATAGTCGATATCATACTCTCCAATTTGAGCATTTAGGTGTAGTTCCTTATGTGTGATTCTCTTTGTAGAGACTTGGTGTACTTCTCTATTCAGAAAGGGATATATCTTTCCTATCTCGTACTGTCTAACTAAATTTTGTAGCTCTTGTACAACACTTTCATCCTGAATCAACTTGATACAAGTATATAAGATCTCCATGAGCTTGCTTACCTCTTTTCCTTCTCCTGGAAAAGCAGACTGATCGAATGCCAGAGGAATTCCACATTCTCTTAATTTTGGTCATGTCTTCGATGAAGAACCTTGGTCTCTCCTGAATTCTTTTCTTTCCTCCTCAAATATTTGTTTTTCTTTCTTTGCATCAAAAACTCGTGTCTTCTCTGCAACTTTCTTGACTCTTGATTCTTCTGTAGTATTTCCTTGGGTCACTATGTCTTCTTTTGAAACAACGCCTCCTCTAGTGGTAACAATGAATATAGGGTCATCTCCGCGAGGTTCAACATATGTCAATTGCACTTGTGGGTTTTGCTGAGGTTCTCATCTCTCCTGAAAGTTTGGCTAGCAACACAGGACAATCTTCGATAACATGTTCGAATGAGCTGCAATATATGCAAGTGGTAGAAGGGTTCTAGAAGTCCCTTTCTAAGTGTCCTGGTTGCACGTAGTTATAACAAATGATTTTTCCCCTACCTTGATCCATACCTCCTCCTCGTCCTCTTCCTCTGAATCCACTGCGAGGGTTGAAGTTTCCTCTTCTTGAAGAATTATATTGCGTAGTGTTTCCTTCTTGTTGTACTTCACCTTGAATTTTGTATATATACCTTGACCTTTCATGCATGAAGTCATATGCCCTACAATCCCTATCATCATGCCCCACCAACTTACAGAACGTGCAATATAGATTTGTGGGTGTCTGAACATATTTTTGCATGTAGTAGCATTCACCAAGGCGATGTGTATTTCTACATACCTCGCACCATGGTAAGGTAACTTGATTTAAAGGACTTGGGGCTCCATATTCCAAATGCTCATGAAGTAGGGTCAGTGATCCTTGTCATGGCCTTCTGATTTGAATCTAATGCACCATATATCTTCTCTTTTATATTTTCCCTTGTCTTTCTTCATATCTTTGACCTGCAAAGATAAACTAGTTAACCGACTCAAGATTTGAATCATACTTAAGTTGGATTCTCCCATACGGATTGATTCTAACTTCATGGCGATCTCAAGGGCCTTCGCCTACGAAGCAATCTTCTGTTGCATCCGAGGAACTCTGATGTGCAGTAAAAGGGAAGTATAAGATTGTGACCTTCAATTAATTTGAAAATATGAAGATTATTCAAGTAAATGTAATTTCCTTGATTCATTCTCAAAAAGTCAAAATTAATATTGGAAAAAAAATCTACTTTTCATAAGATTGTATCTATTGGTTTCACACTAAGTAAATTATTGATAAGAACAATATAAATCCACTTAGTTTTTTTTCTTGTAATAATATGATTTTCCAAAATAAAGTATTTAGTTTATATATTTATAAGTAACAATATAAGTTCACTTAGTTTTTTTCTTGTAATAATATGATTTTCCAAAATAAAGTACTTAGTTTAAATATTTATAAATATAAGAAAACTTTGCAATCACCGAAATAGTAAATCATGAAATGTGTTAAAGAAGTTTGTGCCAATTTAAAGTCTGTTTTGAAATTGTTGTTCCAATACAAAGAAATAAGAATCTAAGGGAAGATAGCACATGTCTCATGTCAATGATATTTTTATAGTCACATAAAATTATCGGTACATTAGAGAATTAAAAGTTGTGTTGCATCAAAACAATACAACTTTCAAATGAAAAATAAAAAATGAACTAATATTAAAAGTTTGTAAATGTTGAGAATTATCGAACTAAAGGAGAGAATATGCAAAGTTATAGCTCCTTTACTTTGGAAAGGAGCTAGTGTTGTGTGAAACATGTTCACTTTCATATCTCTTCTCTTTGTTATGTTCTTGAACAATGTTATAGGAAATTCCCCTTTTTGTAATTGTTGTTCCATTGAAATGAAGAAACATTCAAATGTTTCAAATAAGTGTAGTTGTTACATAAAATTTTACCATGGTTATCTAATCTAGTAGAAAACATAACATCATTTAAAATTAAAAAGGTTGATTTCCAAAAAGTCATATCATTGTTTTTTTAGCATCTGAATTGTCATATTGTATGTGTAGAATGTATTGCATACCAACCCATTTAGAAATTGTAACAACAACTGCAATCGTTCCAATTGGGTAGACATTTCTCTTTTCTACAAGTTGTTTGATCATTGTATCTGTAATGAAATTGCACTCTTTGCAAACTGCAGGTATTGCTTCCATGATACTTGTTTCATCCAGTGATATAATACAATCATAGTTGTAACATCCCCAGTGTAATCTCTAGTTTAATTAATGCTTAATGTAGATATAATATGTGGCTACGGCCAAGCGATGTAATATGTGAATTGTATTTCTATGTTTTAATAATAAAATGTGATGCCAGTTGCTAAGGGTACATGGACAAAGATGGGGGATAAATTAATACACAAGAGAGGGGAGTGTCTAGGATAATGGCCAAGAGGGGTCCAAGAGGGGAATTACCCATGTATATTAATTCAACCCATTTTCCCTAAAATTGTTATTTGTATATGAACCTTCTAATTTATGATTGAGTGTTCCCAAAGCCAATCATTGAATACATCTAAGAGGGTGGGTGTGAGTGGCCACATCCCAAATTTATTGGACACATGGGGTTTGACTACAATCATCTTGGGGAAATGTGTGAGTCAAGCAAGCAAGCCAAAGAAGAGGAAATTTGTATGGGTTGGGACAGGAGTTTTCACATAGTCAAGTTTTTGTTCATGAGGAGAAAGTAGGGGGGAATAAAGAGAACTTGGAGTTGGTGAATATTTGGAGTGTTCTTGAGATGAATACTAAATATCTAGGTTGTTAGGCATGAATAGTAGACTCCTGAGTGAGTTGCACTAAAACAACAAGTGTTTGTTGTTGTTGCTAGTGGTTTTTCCTAGCAACAAGCTCCCTTGAGTTCCCAGTTCAGAGATCCCTAACCACATATTCCAGAGAGACCATGATAAAACAATGGGATGCTCGAGGGACTGAGATCAGTGAAGGGGTACATTCCTTGGGTTGGGTAGGTCAAGAGGAAGAGAGCTGATAGAAAAATTAGGATAGTTGTAGGAAGATACCAGTGGGTTGTGAGTTTTATGAGTTGTGAATGGACAGTGGGAGACCACCCTCTTTTGTGGATTAATAGCCTCAATTTGGGGATGAATGAATATTGATATTTGGAACATTAATCCTATGGTTGGGTGGAACATTCATCCCAAGCAGTTAGTTGCACAACTATTGTTAAAATATAAGTGCTTATTTGTTTCTAGTCTTGTGTTTATGAGTTAAATTGTTGTGCATGATCTCTTTAAATGAGAATGATTTATATGTTGTTGCAATGAATTATTAGAGTGCATTCATTTTGATTTTAGCATGTTGTAGATGCATCAAGTGAATGGAATTTGACAGTAGTTAAATCTAGTTTAAATTCATAGTTGTAAGCTACAGGAAATTATTTAATTAGCAAAATTTTCATTTTTATGTGCATTCTGCACCATAATGTACCTCGATTGGGAAGCTAAAATAAAATATCTCTAGGATATCTTTCCAATGAGCTAAATTGTTCTCAAAAAAGAGCTTGTATGAGAAAGTTACATCCAAAATAGTAAGGATAAAATTTTGGCACCAGATTACTTCTAGAGGTCATAACTCCCTACTCATACGTCATTTTAGGGCATAATAGTAGTCCATGGAAAGATTGTGATCTATAGAAGACATCCATGGATTCATATTTTGGATATGGGTGTGTAAAAATGTGTTGGGAGTGAAAGAGGACACTTGTAGTATGCAAAGATAAATTGAGTAAAACAACCTAAACTTCTCTAGACCATAACTTTCAACTCGGAGCTCGAATTTGAGAAAACAAATAGTCATTGGAAAGGTATTGATGAGTAGAAGACATGTTGTGACCCAAAATTCTTATTTTTGTGGCAAAATTTCTTAGAAAGTAATAAATATATATGTGTAGCAATAAAAGAGTGAAAACTGCACCATGTGGATGTTGTAACTTTTCACTTAGAACTCAGATTGAGGCATCAGTACAGTCGTTGGAAAGTTGTTTAAGAGAATAATTCATATAAGGAATAAAAATTTGAATTGGTACAATGTGACCTTCATAAATTTATGAAGAAATAATATGTATTCTAATGGATGAAATGTTTTATGCTATGCATGTTTCTAACAATAATTATTGCATGCACATTTCTCGCAGAATTAGAGGTACATGAAAGAAACTTTGGTTATTATATGAGGACTGGAGTTATAGAAGATAATTAGGGATATTATAACCATGAGGAAGAGATCATAGTCTTCATTTCAGCATGGGGAATGTTTATACCGAGTCAAATGGGAGAAGAGATAGGCAGGAGCTTATCACTATGAGAAGTCTACATAGAGAAGTGCATAGCTATAGAGTTGATAATGAAAGGATTATAAAGGCCTGGGAAGATATACTTGAGAGATTAAACATGTTTCATAAGAAATTTAACAAGGAATCTAGCGCTAATCAAGCAGATAGTGATAGACAAGTGTCATCATCTAGATTCCATATAAAAATGGATAATCATGGAAATGATAGGAAGAAAAGAAGCACGAGAAAGCACCATCATTCTCCAAAGAATACCACCAGAAAAACTCATGCAAGTTCAGGTCCGGGGAGTATCCCAAGTGTATCTCTTATTTGGAGGAAAAAGATAAATCTTGAGGTAGACATCTTGTAAGGTGAACTCGGGAAAATCAAACCACCAAATTTCAATGTTGAGCACTAGAACGGAAAATAGGTCGAGGCTTGGTTGTTGGAAATGAAGACATATTTCTAGCTGCATGATTACCCCTCCCACATAGAAGCTATAATTTCCACCTACCACTTGTAAGGAAAGGAAACCATGTGGTGGGATTAGCTTAAGCAAGCCAAGAACCTTGATGAGAAGAGGATCTCATGGAGGAATTTCAAAGGATATTTCCAAGAGAAATATTTGTGCAAGAATTATTATGAAAGGAAGATGAAATATTTATTTGAACTCAAGTTGGGAACCATGACAATTGAGGAATATGAGAAGAGGTTATTTGAATTGTTGAAGTATGTTGACTTCATCATAGATGAGAAGGTAAAAATCCAAAGGTTTCTAAGTGGGTTACCCTCCTTCTTTAGTGACAAGATTCAATATGATAACCCCAAGACTTTGGAGGAAACCATAAGGAGAGCAAGGAATATTAATGAGAAAATCATAGGAAGGACAGTTTTCCAAAAGGCTTGGAATGACAAGATGAAGGGTTAAAAGGAGCAAAGGAAAAAATGTTTTAAGCCACACTTTTTCAAGAATAGAACCCAGACAAATCAACAAGGTCATTCAGAACAAAATGAACACAAGACTGTAGATTCATTTGGAAAAGGGCCAAGCAAGTAGCACGTACAATGTTGGGGATGTGAGGGAAATAATTCGTATAGGGACTGCCCTCACAAAGGTGAAAGAATGAGGATTGTTCACAACATTCAGGAGGATGAAATATTGAAAGAAATGGGAGAAAACTTGCCAAGGATTTATGCATCCTTGCACAACAAACAATTAGAGTATCAATCCCTATGATTGAAGTGGAAGTTAAGATTGATAACCAACCCATAGCAATTTTAATTGATTATGGATCTAGCCATAGTTACATAAATGCTAACAATATTGAAAGATTTCACTTGCAAAGGAGTAAGCATAATAAATATTAGTTAGTTTAGTTAGCCATAGGGGCTAAGAGGAAAATCAATGAGTTGGTTAAGGATTTTCCAATAGAAATGAATGGACTCAGTACAAAGGTAGATGTAAACATCATACCATTGGGTTCATATGATTGTCTAATTGGCATGGATTGGTTGGAAAAACATCATGCTATCCTAGACTATTACAATAATACAATCACATGTCTTGATGAGGATGGGTAGCAAGGAAAGGTTCAAGGCATCCCAAGAGTTGCAGATGTTAGAGAGATTTCAGCTATGCAGTTGAAAAAGAGTTTCAATAAGGGATGTCATATTTTTGCAACCCACATGGAAGAGACAACCAAAGATAAAGTGGCAAGCATTGAAGACCATTTGGTCTTAGGGGATTTTGAATATATTTTTAAGGAAATCCCAGGATTTCCACCAAAGAGAGACATTGATTTCTCTATTGATTTGGTTCCAAGAGCTTACCTATTGTCCAAGCCACCATATAGAATGGACACACCAGAGTTGAAGGAATTTCATATGCATCTTGAATAATTTCTAAACAAGGGGTATATACGCCCAAATTTATCACCTTGAGGATCCCTAGTTCTATTTGTGAAGAAGAAAGCTGAAACTGTAAGGTTGTGTATTGATTTTAGATAGCTGAATAAGGTCACCATAAGGAAAAAATATCCTTTTCCAAGAATTGATGATTTGTTTGATCAGTTGAAAGGTGAAAGAATTATTTCCGAGATTGACTTGAGATCAGGATATCATCAAGTAAGGATAAAGGAAGAAGACATCAAAAAGACAACATTCAGTACATGATGTGGTCTTTATGAATTCATGATAGTTCCATTTGGACTATCAAATGCCCAAACATTGTTTATGTGTCTGATGAATGGAGTGTTCAAGGAGTACTTGGGCAATTTTGTAATCGTATTCCTAGATGATATACTCATCTACTCTAAGTTAGAAGAGGTACATGAGAAACATTTAATAATGGTGTTGCAATTTTTAAGAGAGTAGAAATTGTATGCTAAGCTAAGTAAGTGTATATTTTATCAAAAGAAGATTCACTACTTGGGGCATATCATTTCAGTGGAAGGGATAGAAGAGAGAAGATAGAGGCCATTAGAGGATGTCCAGTGCCAAGGAATGTGTCAGAGTTCAGATCATTCATTGGTCTTTCCAGTTATTACCGAAGATTCATAAAAGGATTCTCAAATATTGGAAATCCAATCACTTCTTTGCAAAAGGAGTGAAGTTTGAATAGAGCTTTCATCAATTGAAGGAAATATTGACAAGTGCGCCAATATTGAAGATTGCAGATCCAGATGACCATTTTTTTTTGTGCACTAATGCATGAAAGGAATGGCTCAATGGATTCCTTAGTCAAAAGATCACGTGGTATGTTATGAGTCCACAAAATTTAAAAAACATGAGAGGAATTATGATACACATGAATTGGAGTTAGAAGAAATTGTACATGAATTAAAAATGTGGAGACATTACCTCATGGGTAAGAAATTTGAGCTAAGAAAAGACCACTATGGTCTGGAAAATTTGTTTGGACAGCCAACACTAAACACTACATAAACTAGATGGCTCGAAGTCCTTAGAGAATATGACTTTGAAATTAAGCATATAAAAGGAAAGGAAAATCAAGTGGTTGATGCACTCAGCAAGAGAGCTCATGAAGTGCATGTTGCATCCATCATCATGTGTAGAATTGATCTGAAAGATCAAATTATTGTAGTAGTGAATTCAGATCAGTAGTATCTAAAAATAAAATAGATATTACCTCAAGGTAATTTTCAACAGAAATTTAATTCTTATGAGCTAAAATAAGATGGATTTCTCATGTACAAAGAAAAACTATATGTGTCAAATTACACTGAGTTGAAAAATGCAGTTTTGAAGGAAATGCATAGTGTGTCATATGTTAGGCACCCATAATATCATAAGACAATTGCAGTTTTAATAAGCCAATATTTTTTGCTAGGAATGAAGAAGGATTTAATTACATAACCAAATGTCTAGAGTGTCAGAAGGTGAAAACGGAGCATAGACATCCAGTGGGTTTGTTACAACCATTTCCCATTCCAGAATGGAAGTGGGAAGTTGTCACAATGGATTTTATTACAAAGATACCCAAAACAATGAAGTAGCATGATTCCATCATGGTGGTGGTGGATAAATTGACTAAGGAAACACATTTTATTCCAGTGAAGACAACACACAAGGAAACAAATATTGCAGATATATTATATAAAGGAAGTTTCTACGATACATGTGGTGCCTAAGGAAATAGTTCCAGATAAATATCCAAAGTTTACTTCAAATTTTTGGAAAGGTTTGTTCAAAGTATTTGATACAAGTATAAATCTTAGTACAGTGTATCATCTTGAGTCAAATGAGAAAATAGAGAGGACTAACAGAATAATTGATGACATGCTCAGAATGTAAGTGATGGACTATTAATCAAAGTGGAAATATTATATTCATTTGGTTGAATTTACCTACAATAATGGGTATCAGGTCTCATTGAAAATGAGTCCATTTGAAGCATTGTATGGAAGAAAGTGTAACACTCTAGTGTGGTGGGACAATCCAACAGACAGAGTAGTTTTTGGGCCATATTTGTTAAAGGAAATGGAAGAGTAAATAACACTTGGATAAAGCAGAATTAAAAGGCTGCATAGTATAGAAAGAAACATTATGCAGATAAGAACAAGATGTTTAGAGATTTCAAATTGGGTGAACATTTTTTTCTTAAAAGTGAAGGATAAAATAAGTTTTCTAAGATTACGAAGTTGCATGAAATTGGCAGTGATATATTGTGGGCCTCTTGAAATACTAGAAAATATAGGTCCAATTACATACATGCTAACATTTCCTTCATCCATGAGAGTCCATAATGTATTTCATGTGTCATTATTAAATAAATATGTGCCTAACCCTAACCACATAATTTATTGGAATGTGATC
>JZKD02S0841061.1:111286-136173 GCA_000966675.3 Picea glauca
ATATCCCTCTTAACTTTGGATCTATCATGCGCTTATAGGCATCAAATCAAATCCCTTGATATGCTACAGAACTTGAAGAAACGTTTGCATCTCGAATGATTTGATGCCTCTCAGCGCATGATAGATTCGGAGTTAAGATGGATCTACCTTAGTAGAGGGTTATAATGATGCTTGAACTTTTTGGAGATAAACTATGTAAAAAGTTTTAGAAACATCCAACATTTTGAGCTGACACTCCACCCATTATCAAGGACAAAACAAGTTAAAATGATAGAAAAGAGTGATGGGTAAAGATTAAGATTAGCAACTCTTTTTAGCATTTTAACTATGAGCTTTTCAAAACTATGGGTCTCCTTGAAACTCTCCTCTCCATAGAGGTTTAAAATACAAGCATATAGGTTTTCACAATTAGTCTTGAACTTTTTGGAGATAAATTGTGTAAAAAGTTTTAGAGATGTCCAACATTTCGAGTGGAAACTCCACACATCATCAGGGACAAATCAAGTTGAAATGATAGAAAAGAATGTTGCGTAAAGATTAAGATCAACAACTATTTTTAGCATTTTAACTCTCAGGTTTTCAAAAATCTCGGTCTCCTTGAGACAATTTTCTCCATAGAGATTTTAAAAATGAGTATGTAGGTTTTCATAGTTAGTCATAATGATGCTTAAAAAAATGTGGGATAAAGTGTGAATTTTTTTTAGAAACGTCCAACAATTCGAGTGGACAATCAAACCATCGCCGAAAATAAATCAAGTTGAAACGATAGAAAAGAGTGATTGGTAAAGATTAAGATCAACAACACTTTTCATCATTTTAACTTTGAGATTTCCAAAAATCTGGGTCTCCCTGAGATAGTCCTCTCCATACTTGCATTTTAAACCTCTATAGAGAGGACTGTCTCAAGGAGACCCTGATTTTTGAAAAACTAAGAGTTAAAACGTTGAAAAGAGTTGTTGATCTTAATCTTTACCCAACACTCATTTCCATCATTTCAACTTCATTTGTCCTTGATGATGGGTGGAGTGTCCACTTGAAATGTTGAATGTTTCTAAATTTTTTTACACAGTTTATATCCAAAATGTTCGAGTATCATTATGACTAACTGTGAAAATCTACATACTTGTATTTGAAACCACTATGGAGAGGACTATCACAAGGAGACCCAGATTTTTGAAAATCTCTAAGTTAAAATGATGAAAAGAGTTGTTGATCTTCATCTTTATCCAACACTCTTTTCTATCATTTCATCTTGATTTGTCCTTGATGATGGGTGGAGTGCCCACTTGAAATGTTTGATGTTTCTAAAACTTTTTACACGGTTTATCTCCAAAAAGTTCAAACATCATTATGACTAATTGTGAAAACCTACATACTCATATTTTAAACCTCTATGAAGAGGATTGTCTCAAGGAGACACGGATTCTTGAAAACCTTAGAATTAAAATGTTGAAAAGAGTTTTTAATATTAATATTTACCCAAAACTATTTTCTATCATTTCAGTTTGATTTGTCCCTTGTGATGGGTGGAGTGTCCACTCGAAACATTGGACGTTTCTAAAACTTTTTACACAATTTATCTCCAAAAAGTGCAAGCATCATTATGACCAACTGTGAAAATCTATATATTTGTATTTTAAACCTCTATGCAAAGGATTGTCTCAAGGAGACTCAGATTTTTGAAAAGCTCAGAGTTAAAATGCCAATTTAAAGAATTGTTGATCTTAATCTTTACCCAACACTCTTTTCAATCATTTCAACTTGATTTGTCCCCAATGATGGATGGAGTGTCCACTTGAAACGTTGGATGTTTTGAAATTTTTTACATATTTTATCTCCAAAAAGTTCAAGCATCAAAATGACTAACTATAAAACCCTACATACTCGTATTTTAAACCTCTATGGAGAGGATTGTCTCAAGGAGACCCAATTTTTTTAAAATCTCAAAGTTAAAATGTTAAAAAGAGTTGTTGATCTTAATCTTTACCCAATACTCTTTTCTATCATTTCATCATGACTTCTCCATGATGATGGGTCGAGTGTCCACTCGAAATGTTGAACGTTTGTAAAACATTTTACATCGTTTATCTCCAAAAATTTTAAGCATCATTATGAATAACTGTGAAAACCTACATACTCATATTTTAAACCTCTATGGAGAGGATTGTCTCAAGGAGACTTAGATTTTTTAAAAGCTCATAGTTAAAATGCTAAAAATAGTTGTTGATCATAATGTTTACACAACATTCTTTTCTATCATTTCAACTTGATTTGTCCTTGATGATGGGTGGAGTGTCGACTCGAAACATTGGATGTTTCTAAAACTTTTTACACAATTTATCTCCAAAAAATTCAAGCATCATTATGACTAACCGTGAAAACCTACATACACATATTTTAAATCTCTATGGAGAGTATTGTCTCAATGAGACCCAGATTTCTCAAAATCTCGAAGTTAAAATGATGAAAAGTGTTGTTGATATTAATCTTTACCTAGCACTATTTTCTATCATTTCAGCTTGATTTGTCCTTGATGATGAGCGAGTGTCCACTTGAAACATTGTACATTTCTAAAATGTTTTACACATTTTATCTCCAAAACGTTCGAGCATCATTATGACTAACTGTGAAAACCTACATACTCATATTTTAAGCCCATATGGAAAGGATTGTTTCAAGGAGACCTGAATTTTTGAAAAGATGAGAGTTAAAATGATGAAAAATGTTATTGATCTTAATCTTTACCTAGCACTCTTTTCCATCATTTTATCTTCATTTGTCCTTGATGATGGGTGGAGTACCCACTCGAAACACTTGATGTTTCTAAAACTTTTTACGCAATTTATCTCCAAAACGTTTGAGCATCATTATGACTAAACCTACATACTCATATTTGTAACCTATATGGAGAGGATTGTCTCAAGGAGATCCAATTTTTTGAAAATCTCGGAGTTAAAATGTTGAAAAATAGTTGTTGATCTTAATCTTTACCCAACACTCTTTTCTATTATTTCAATTTGATTTGTCCCTAATGATGGGTGGTGTGTTCACTATAAACTTTGATTTTTCTAAAACATTTTACACAATTTATCTCCAAAAGGTTCAAGCATCATTATGACCAACTATGAAAACCTTCATACTTGTATTTTATACCTTTATGGAGAGGATTGTCTCAAGGAGACCCAATTTTTTGAAAAGCTCACAGTTAAAATGTTGAAAAGAGTTGTTGATCTTAATCTTTACCCATCACTTGTTTCTAAAATTTCGTGTTGATTTGTCCCTGATGATTGGTGGAGTGTTCAATCGAAAGATTGGATGTTTCTAAAACTTTCTACATAGTTTATCTCTAAAAAATCAAAGCATCATTATGACTAACTATAGAAACCTACATACCTGTATTTTAAATATCTATGGAGAGGATTGTTTCAAGGAGATCCGTATTTTTGAAAAGTTTGGAGTCAAAATGTTGAAAAGAGTTGTTGATCTTAATCTTTACCCGACACTCTTTTCTATCATTTCAACTTGATTTTCCCTTGATGATAGGTTGAGTGTCCACTCGAAATGTTGGATGTTTCTAAATTTTTTTATATAATTTATCTACAAAATGTTCAAGCATCATTATGACTAATTGTGAAAACCCACATACTTGTATTTTAAACCTCTATGGAGAGGATTTTGTCAAGGAGACCTAGATTTTTGAAAAGTTAAGAGTTAAAATTTTGAAAAGAGTTGTTGATCTTAATCTTTACCCAACACTCGTTTCTATCATTTCAGCTTGATTTATCCTTGATTATGGGTGGAGTGTCCATTTGAAATGTTGGACATCTCTAAAAAATTTACACAATTTATCTCCAAAAATTTCAAGCATCATTATGACTAACTGTGAAAACTTACATATTTGTAGTTTAAACCTGTATGGAGAGGATTGTCTCAAGGAAACCTGTATTTTTTAAAATATCTGAGTTAAAAATTTTGAAAGGAGGTTTTGATCCTAAATTATAATCTTTACCAAGCACTCTTTTCTACCATTTCATCTTGATATGTCCCTGACGATGGATGGAGTGTCTGTTAGACACATCGATCACACTGAGAGTTGGGGGGAGGTGAATCAGTGTGAGGGATATTTTTACACTTCTCACAAAACTTTAGTTAGCAATCACCATTCACAACATCATTACTTATTAATTCAATTCATACTTAGTTTCTTACGTGTAAATATATCTCAATTACATACATTAACAATAAAGAACTATGCACCATCACAATAAAGAACACAAGGAAAACCATATATATGTATAAGTTTATTTTGTATTACGGACTATGATCCTTGGGTTTTATCAGCTCCAACTGAAATAGAGCACCAACTCTTAATGCAAGATCCAGCTTGTGTATCTCAGCACCAACCGAGATGTGAGGAATCCAACCCTCAAGTACAAGACCCGTCTTGTAGACAGAAATAAATCTATCAAACTGTACCTACATTCTATACCAATACAAGTGCATCAATTATGCACAACTTGTCACAACAATATGTCACCTCAACCTGTCTCACCAATATCATCATCCAAATATGATATGTAACTCTGTAACATACCTAGTGTATGTGATCACATACCTTCAAACCTTCATTAACTTCAACAACAAGAAACTAGCATTTTCATCAAACTTTACTTTAGTCTCACATGACTAATCTTGGATTAGTCAACAACCCTAACTTGCAACAATCATAACTATGTACCTGTAATGAATAAAGGCATGAAAATGGTACATAATGTTATTTAGTGTCTTGTCTGCAATTCTTCCAGGTCTCACTACTTGGACCCTCCCAGAAAAGGAGTTATACCAAAAATGGCATACCTTGTTGAATTTTGGCATATTCTAGAGAGCGAACTTCTAGAGAATTTCCTAGATGTAATATTTATTGTATGGATCTGAAAATGGTACAAAACATACTACATATTGTACTCTAACCAGTACATTTGGTCTTATTGAATTTGGATCTTTTATGAAGAATTTAGGACGTTTTTACCTGAAACACATGTTTTAGACTAGTTTTAGGACTAGCCACAAACCCTATTTTCTACGGAGTGTAACTCCAAAAATAAAATGACCCAAAAGATGAAATTTTTGTCATAGTTAGTTGGATATGTTGTATCAACAACCTTCATATTTAGTTGTTTGAGTCATTCTGGAAAATAAGTTAGTGTGAAAATGGTGAGATGACCTGTAAATAACATACCTTAGAAAGCATCATCAAAAGACTTTATCCTCCCTTAAATTTCAGTCTTATTTACTTTACCTTCCCTCTAAAATTCACCTTAGATATCCTTTGGTTACCTTAGTCACTTGTATATATTCAATATGCTCAATGGATACTAATGGGAGATCCCTGCTCTCTTATTTATACTCTCCAAGTAACTTCCTCAAGAAGTATCCACTTAACCACTTTGTCCACTTAACTTAACCACTTTCCACAAATAGTAAGTTCTTCACTCCTAGTTGCAACTAACTTTATTATTTATTTAATTTCTTTTGCAACCACTTTGACTTATCCATAAATAGTAAACTCACCACTTCTTGTTGCAACCACTTTATTATTTAAATCATTTCTCTTTGCAACTACTTTGACTACTTTATTATTTAAATAATTTATCTTTACTCACAACTTCTTGTTGCAACTAACTTTTCTATAATTAGTCAATTCATAACTTATTTTCCCTTAACTAACTTCTTGTTCACTTAGCCACTTTGTCCACTTAACCACTTTATCCACAAATAGTAAACTCTCCAATTATAGTTGCAACTAACTTATTTTTAATTGTTTTATTGTTGCAACCACTTAACCCATGACTAACCACTTTGACTGGTCAACTTCTTCTAGGAGCTTCTAGAATAATTCGGCTTCTTTGACCTTCTAGAGGCTTCTATATAACTCACGAGGGTTCTCCAACTTCACATGGCCATAAATCTCTAACTGTAAGGAGTTATGTGACATTCCACATATCACCGGAAACGACATGACATATACTATCCATATGGGATAGTTTATACTACAAATTCACTAATATTCATTACATTATTCCTTAATCAAACTTGGGTTCTCTAACCACATTGTTGGGCTACCTAACCATTTGGACTTCACAAAGCATCTTCTCGTGAGGGCTTTCACCATAAGGGGACCACTTTGAAAAATTTATCCAATAGTGTCTTCCCGTGAGGGATTTCACCATAAGGGGACCACTTTGGAGTTTATCCATTTGGTTATTCCTATTGACCATGAAAATACAACAATGACCAACCTTTACATCATCTCGTCTATACATCAATCCATGAAAATACATCACTATGACACCACTTGGCATCTTTGACATCAATTACATCTATGAAAACATAGGCCATCAATCAATACATCAATGATACTATGAAAAGACATCAATTATTTGACATCAATCATTTGACATCAATGAAAACATAATGTAACAATCTCCCCCTTTGGCATTGATGGAAATACCAACATTGACGTCAACACCAATCATTGATGGAAACATGTAGATCTCTCCCCCTTTGACATCAATGGAAAAGGGTAGTTCTCTCCTTGGGGCTACTCTCCCTGCCTGAACTCTCCTTGGGGCTACTCCCCTTGTCTGGATTCCTTTGAGATTCCTCTGAATAATTTCTCCCCTTTTCAGCAAGGGATATCACTCTGATGTAATGTTGAATACATATCGCTCATGTTCCCCCTGTGACCATCGTTCCCCTTTGAAACATGCCTTTGTGCTCTCCCTCTAAGCATATAAATCTCCAAGCATTTATCGCTCTATCCTTCATCTATTAAATCTCTCCTCCGGGAATCATGGGAAGAAGAATGACTCCCCCTGTGGGTATGTCTCTCTCTATCTTCTCTGCAAGATGAACAATATGATACCACTACAATCTTCTTTTGTTGCAAATGCTACTGCTCAACTGGAAGATGGATCAACTACTCAAGAATGATATTCTCTTCCTATGATGATCCTTGGACCTGTCCACGCATCAATGATCTAGGTGGATATTGGTGGCCACCCATCTATTCCAACTGGCTCTTCGTGTCTGTTTTTGTTCAACACGTTCTTATGTATTGCTTTGTAGTTGTGGGTTCTACACTTTTGGGGTTGTCTGAAGCCCCACACATCCTCCAGGTGGGTATGGGTCACCTCTCACCTAATCCAACCAGATTATTTTGTATGTTTTCATGTCATCACATCTTGTTGTACTTCTGGGGCCGTTTTTGGGCCCTAAATGTTGTTTTTATGGATCGCCACAGTTAAACTATAGATGGAGTCAGATTTTGACGATAGAATGTGTAGTTCTATGAAGGACCTTTCCAACGGGATATCACGTGCCTAAAATAGAGGTCGTATGCAAAAGTTACGGCCCTAGGAAGTTGAGGTACCAAATTACACCAACTTACCCATAGGGCCCACATGACTTTTGGCGTTTCACCTTCTAGGGTTAGATTTTTGGATGTCTAGGGTTTTGAAATTCATGAGTAATATCAAAAAGTTCTATGGATACTCATTGTAATACATTATGCTCAGACAGATGCGCGTAGCAACCACATCTCTTCTCAGAGATATCTACCACCATTTGAGCAAGTTTTCAGTTCTACATTTTTACAATTGCAGCCTATTTCATTATTTAATAGAAGATACTGCTCACTGGATATTTGTGTTATTCTCCATATGTCTATGTTTATTGTATTCATTCTATTAATCAATTCATTCCGCTCCTAAATCTGGATCAGTGGTATCAGAGCAGTCTGCTCTTCATTTATTTTTCTTCGTGCATGTCCCCGACAAGATATGGGTACAAGAAGTTGGGACTCAAACCAATCGAGCCATTACAAGATTAGTCACACTGATCCCGAAAAAAACCTATGGGGGACAAAAATAAAGATGGAGCAGGATATCTTATTAAAATGTTTCTCGAGGAAGCCCTCACGCGACAAAGGAACAAAATGATGGACAACTTCGTCCAGATTCTTCGATGTTTTCCCACATGAGAAGCATCTTCATCAAGTGGCCATGCAACCCCATTCAAGGTATAGGTAAATTTTGATATTCCATTATTTGAAGGACTCATATATGTGAATGATGTAGATAAATGGTTGAATCTGCTCAAAGGATATTTTTTCGGTCCACAATTTTTCCAATAGGGAAAAGATCACTTTTTCACTCCTCAAGTTCGTTCCCCATGTTAAAGACTGGTGGAATACTTACTCTAAGGAAAGGGACGTGGAGGAATATACAATGTTTGTGGTGGCCCCTACATGGGATTCCTTTCGGGATGCCATTAAAGAACAATACTACCATGTTGGAAGCTATGAGGACCAATACACCATATGGGCCACCCTACGTCAAGAAAGGGACCAAACAATACCAGATTTCACCAATATTTTACATAACCTATGCACCAAATTGGGTATCAAAGACTCAGAGCATCATCTGGTGCTCAAATACCTCAGTTTTTTACATAGATACATTCAAACATAAATGGAGTTCCTGGACATTGCCTCTTTGGGCACGACTTATAGATACGTTGTCAAGATCGAGTAGAAATTTAAGCAGAAATGACAAGGGTTTGGATATGCAAACCCATCACAGCCGAAACAAGGCAAAGGCAGCCCTAATCCACACAGCAAGGGACCAAGTTGAGATGTCCACCCTCAGGACAACCAGTCCAAGCCGCAACACAAGAAGGGCAATGAGAAGACGAAGAAGGACACAAGAAAATGGTGTGAGTACCATAAAAGTCCTTGGCACAACACCGAAGAATGCCACTCCATGTAGTCCCTCATGGCCGAGCTGAAGGCATCCGATTCATAGGCCAATTCTGATTCCAAGTCAAATCCTAAAGGAGGGAAGTGGATCATTTATGTTGAACCCAGTTCCACTGTCACTACCACCAAAGTTTGGCCAAGTGAACCAGAAGAACTAGAGTAAGGGGACGCCTCTTTCACTTACAGATGTGGGTCACAGGGGCCCTGATTCATTTCATTGTTGACAGCGGTAGTCAGAAGAACCTGATTTCATCAGAGGTCATCAAGCAACTGGACTTGCCAACGACACCGCACCCGCAACCCTACACCATCGCCTGGCTTCACCAAGGAAGAGATCTTTGTGTCAGCCAACAATGCCATCTTCCCTACGACATCAAGCCTTTCAAAGATGAGGTACTATATGATATTTCTCCCCTTGAAGTTTGTGATGTTATTTTAGGACAACCATATTTGTGGAAGCGTCATGCTGTGTATGAGTCTAGACCCCACAATGTTATTATTACTTTGGGTAGACAATTGTATAGGATCCCAGAGGTAGCGTTGCCTACTGATATTTCTTTAATCTCTGCTAAGAAATGCAGTAAGGTCATTTCACAGACCGGGAAGTTAGTCTTCTTTCTGATCTGTGCTCACAATAAGAAGAAGGTCATTACCACATCTGTGGCCTCTACACAGTGCCTCTCTTTGCAGTAGAAGCACGTGGATGGGATCGTGGAAGAATACAGAGACATATTCTCCTCACCTACAAGGGTACATACACACTGCCAAGTCAAGCATCCGATTGACCTGACCCCCGGTGCACCTCTACCTAATGAACCAGTCTATCGATGCTCACTGATGGAGAATGACGAAAATCAAGTGTCAGATCCGAGAGCTTCTGCAAAAGGGGAACATTAGACCCAACTCCTCCCCTTGCGAAAGCCCAATTATACTGGTGCAAAAGAAGGACGGGACTTGGCGACTCTGCATTGATTATAGAGCCTTCAACAAAATGATAGTCAAGAACTGCTACCCCATTCCCAGGATTGATGACCTTCTTGACCAACTCAAGGGGAAAAATTTCTTCAACAAGATTGACCTAAAGTCTGGCTACCACCAGGTTCCTATCAAACCAACTGATGTATGGAAGACAACCTTCAATTTTAAAAAAGGTCTCTACGAATGGCTAGTCATGCCCTTTGGCTTAACAAATGCACCATCCACTTTCATGTGGTTGATGGATGATGTATTGATACCCTTCACCAACTCCTTTGTGGAGGTATATTTGGATTACATCCTCATCTTTAGCAGAATGTGGGAGGAGCATATGCAGCATATTCAATAGGTTTTGAGCACTCTGCAGCAACACAAGCGGTATGACAACTTGGAAAAATGTTATTTTGGAATGAATAAGGTCCAATACTTGGGCTACATTGTTGATGAGCATGGGGTACATTTTTATCCAGCTAAGATCCAAGTCATCTGTGATTGGCCAGCCCCGACCACACTGACCGAGATTCAGAGATTTTTGGGGCTAGCCAACTTCTACCGATGGTTCGTACTGGGATTCTCCCATATTGCATGGGCCCTCAACCATGTGAACAAGCGC
Source organism: Picea glauca (assembly GCA_000966675.3). Lineage (NCBI taxonomy): Eukaryota > Viridiplantae > Streptophyta > Pinopsida > Pinales > Pinaceae > Picea > Picea glauca. The sequence goes on from JZKD02S0841061.1 coordinate 121,693, forward strand.
GGTGGTAGGGCCAAGTTCATGTGGGGGAAGGATCAACAAAGAGCATTCAATGATCTGAATCATCGCTTGTGCTCATCTCCAATACTCTCATTGCCTGATCTACAACAACCATTCAAGATTGAGACTAATGCATCTCACTATGTTGTGGGCGCAGTTCTCAATTAGCACTGGCATCCGGTGGCATACCATAGTGAGACACTCTCCGATAATGTCCAGAAATACCCCACCTATGACGAGGAAATGTATTCCATTGTACAATCCTGTCATCAATTGAAACATTACATTCTGGGGAAAGAGATGATCATACACATTGATCACAAGCCTCTGCAGTTCATACAAACATAGGGGAAATTGCAGAACGACCTCCATCATAAGTGGTCCACCTAACTGCAACAGTTTCATATCAACATCAAGTATAAGACATGTATCTCCAATCATGTCACTGGCTTCCTCAGTCGTCCCCCTATGGCTGCACTCACCACTGTGCTCCATTCTTGTGGACATGAAGCATCTGAGTGGCCCCAACTTTATCAATAAGATCTGGACTTCACCACCACATATCAGCTCCTGGGTACAAGTGCAACTGTCACTGATTTTCACATTCAGTACAAACTCTTATGCCATCTGGGTCATCTCTATGTTCCTACAAGAGAGCGTGCAAAGCTGATTTGGGAATCCCATTGCAGTCGGGTGGCAGGACATTTTGGCATAGAGAAAATTGTGGTCGTTCTTCAGAAACATTTTTATTGGCCAAAACTTCGACAGGACATCAGCAAGTATATCGGATATTGCACTGTATGTGCCATTGCCAAGCCAACCATCAAGAAGCAAGGCTTGCATACCCCTCTTCCTATTCCCGAGAAGCCTTGGGAATCCATCTCAATGGATTACATGTCTGGTTTGTCATCCACCAAGAAAGGAAATGACTTTGTGTTTGTGGTCGTTGATCAATTTTCAAAGATGGCTATCCTCACAGCCTGTAAGAAGAATGTCACAGCAAAAGATACTGCCAATCTCTTCTTCGAATGAGTGTGGGTCCACTTTGGGATACCACACACCATCATCTCTAACCGAGACAACAGGTTCCTCAACACCTTTTGGTCAAGTCTCTGGTCTCTGTTGGACACCAAGCTCACAAAATCCACTTCTTTCCACCCCCAAACCAATGGCCAAATAGATTTATTCAATCGGATGATTGTGCACATCATGCGCATGTACAATTCTAAGCATCCACATACATGGGACGAGAGTCTCCCATATGTCCAACACAGTTACAACATGGCTCTCCATAGTTCCACCGACCATAGCCCATTTCAGGTGGGTCTGGGATTCCAACCCTTGGGACCCATTGATTTTGCACTCCCTCTTGCCACCACATAGACAAAATCTTCCCCTAATTGGTCTGTGATCGAAAAATCCACCAGATTCATTGAGCGGATTCATCACATCTACCAACAGGTCTAGGAGATTTTTCAGAAATCCAATGCTAAGTACAAGTAGTGCCATGATCAACACAAGGTACCACACTAGTTTCAGGTTGGCGACAAAGTCTGGTTACATATGCAAAAGGAGCATCTCACTGTGCCCCATCGGAAGCTTTGCCCACTTCATTATGGGCCTTACACTATCACCAAGGTTGTGGGCAGCAATGCTTTTGAGCTCAACACTCCACCCTTCCTTGGTCTATATACAATATTCAATGTGGACCTTGTTCGACCATATTTTCCACCATTATTGGACACTTTTGAGATCGCAGAAAAAATGACACCAGCATAGATCAACCCTAACTGCATGGAACAAGCATCCACTGATCAGATAGTGGACACATAGGTCAAGGGAACTCGCCAACAACGGATCCAACTTTATCGGGTTGACAAGGCAGGGAAACTCCTACACCAAGGCAAGAGGCTCACCTGGGGCCAAATCCAGTAGAATTTTCCTCACCTGATGGGGAACTCAATGCAATGGATACCATTGCTTCCTAAGGGGAGAAGATTGATCCAGGTGGATATTGGTGGCCACCCACCTATTCCAATTGGATCCTTGTGTCTGTTTTTGTTCAGTACGTTCTTCTGTACTGCTTTGTAATTGTGGGTTCTACACTTTTGGGGTTGTATGAAGCCCCACACATCCTCTAGGTGGATACAGGTGGCCTCTCACCTAATCCAACTGGCTTATTTTGTATTTTTTCATGTCAACACATCTTGTTGTACTTTTGGGGTCGTTTTGGGGCCCTAAACGTTGTTTTTTTGTCTCACCGCTGTCAAAATATAGACAAAGTCATGTTTTGATGACGAAATATGTATCTCTCTAAAATACCTTTCCAACGGGCTATCACGCGCCTAAAATGGAGGTTGTATGCAAAAGTTACGGCCCTAGGAAGTTGAGGTACCAAATTACACCAACTTACCCATAGGGCCCACATGACTTTTGGTGTTTCACCTTATAGGGTTAGGTTTTTGGATGTCTATGGTTTTGACATTCATGAGTAATATCCAAAAGGCTTATGGAGCCTCATTGTAATCCATTATGCTCAGACAAATGCGCGTAACAACCACATCTCTTCTCAAAGATAGCTACCACCATTCAAGCAAGTTTTCAGTTCTGTAGTTTTACAATTTCAACCTATTTCATTATTTAATAGAAGATAGTGTTCAGATATTTGTGTTATTCTCCATATCTCTGTGTTTATTGTATTCAGTATGTTAATCAGTTTGTTATGCTCCTAAATCTGGATCAATCAAACCCGTGCCATACCATACATCATGAAGAAAAAGATATGTCAATAATGAATAGAGAATCATGAACAAAACTTCAACCATGTACATCACGTGCCATATTGTGTGCCAACCATGCACAACACCCATGTACATCAACTATGTACATCAATACCATACAATATAGCATAAGATATCATCAATGTTGTGTATCAACCATATTCCAAGAACATGTGCCAATTGTGTACCAACCATATGCCTCTACCAACATGCCAACCATGTGCCTCAAATAAGTGTCATATCACTCAAGTGTCAAGTGTCAAGTGTCATATGCCTCTACCATGAACCAAGTGCCAGAACCATGTATCTCAACCATCAATATATCAACCAAACATCATAAAAAGTGTCTCAGCTATATCATCCAATACATCATGTACCAAAGCAGGTGCATCAACCATGCACCAAAACTCAACAAGATGAAATACAATCAAGATGTCTTCCCATACATGTATGCCATATCAACCATAAACCATGTATCAATCATACTTCTATCAAGTTCCTCTAACAATGTACCAAATATGTACCAATCACGCATCAACTATAGATCAAGCTATGACTCATCAATGATGTACAACATAACCACCTGATCAACTCATCAACTACATGTCCCAATATGTAGCTCAACCACATGGAAAATCCATGCACCAACACATACAAAAAATATGCATCTAACAATACATCATAAGATATATCAATGGAGCTCACATATGTACCAGCCATGTACCATGGCAGATCTGCCTCAAAAATCATTCACTACAACAATTACTAAGTAGCCAATAGTACCTCTAAACATGTACTAAGAGTGTCCCTCAATAGATAAATGATATGTTTATAACTAACATCACATCAAAATGAATTGTCCCATAAACAACATGCCATATCATCACTCACATAACCAACACTATTCCTCAACAATAAATGTCTCAATCCACACTCTAGGGCTAGTACCATGCATCCAAGATAGAATTTCAACACTCAACCATATGTCATCACCATACATACATCAAATATGCATGCCAACATATAATCTTGAAAACCTGCGATAAACCATGTCAGACCTGCAAAATAGAGGTATACCATCAAACCATGTTGCAACTCATCTACATAGCCTTATTTTCCAAGGATTTTACTACAGGTACGCGACCTATTCTCCAGACAGCTTGCATATGTACGTGACCTTTCTATAGGTCACCTTACGTATGCATGTGAATTCTCCCACGGGAGCCTGCATATGCTTTAGAAAAAATAAAACTTGAGCTTGCTTCATGGCTACCATTTTGTTCTGGTTGTTCAGTCTTCTTCACCCACTTCTGAAGGTCTCCTAACTTCTCAGAACTTGATCTATGATCTTCCATCTTTTCAAAATTGTCTTCCTTGCTAGCTTCATGTGTTATTCTTGTCATGCTATATGAAGAACTCCTCATGGAATGTCTTCTTGTGTTCCAACAATATTGGGATTTGTGGCCAAACCCACTACAACTATAGCATCTCATGGTGTGACAATGAGCAACAATGTGTCTCGGTTGATTACATCTCCAATGCCTCGGGGTGTTATGAAACCTTCCATTATCTTTCCTTGCATAATGTCTACAATCCAAAGCTTTGTGACCATATTCATTACATGAGTAGCAGTGACCATGAAAAACATTTTCATACCTTTGCTTTGGTGTCCATCTTGAAGGTGTCTCTCTTCTGAATTTGCTTTGAGGTGTAAAGATGGCTTCTTGATGTCTTCCTTTCTTTTTTCTTTTGAAAGTTTCCATGCTTTGTGTAGATGGTTGACTTGCAACATTACTTCCACCTTTTGAGAATGAAGGACTTACCTCATGGTTTTTAGAAGTGCTAGCTTCAAGATGTATATATTCTTTGTTATATCCAAGACCTGATTTATCATTTGGAGATGTTTTCCTATCTAGGATCTCATCCAAGATTGTTGAGTTGTTCATGAACTTGATGTGAGTGTTTGACTTCTCTAATTTCTTTCTAATATCAACAACTTCAACTTCCAACTTATGGCATGACTCTTCCTTTTCATTTACTTGATTCTTCAATAGTTCCTCTATTCTTTTGGCTTCTTCAATTTTGGTCTTAAGATTGACATTAACTTCAAGAATTTTGATAATTTCATCATCTACCTTCTTCTTTTCTTCTATTTCATTCTTTAGTCTTTTGATCTCTTATTATTTTACTTCTAATTGAGTCTTTTTACTTTCTTCTTGTTCTTTGAGCATTTGTTTTAGTTCCATGGTATATCTTAGGTACTTTTATATGACTTCCTTAGTGTATTTTTCAAGATACTCAAAAGCAATTGAGTAATGTCCTATTTCACTGCTAACATTATCTAACTTAGATAAAACTTTATCTTTAAGCTTCAACAAATCTTCATCTTCATCTATAGGATAGTTGCCATTTGATTCTACACAAACTACTTCTAAATTTTCTTCTTCACTTGTAGAGAAACATTCAACATCACCACACTTAGAATTATTGCAATCAAAGGATTTTGGAGAGTCTTTGCCTTCATTGTTGTTGATGGAATTGTCTTCAGTGTCTTCCTTTTTTCCTTGATATGTCTTCTCTAGCTTCAACCATAAATCCTTGATGGAAGTACATTGTCTCATGCTTTCTTTGACATAACTTGAGAGTCCATTGAAAATGGTCTTTAGAGCCAATGCAACATTCTTCTTTTCTTCATTTTGAGCTGCAAACTTTGACTTATTCTTCAAGGGAACTGATCCACCAATAGTTTATTTCCAAACACTTTCTCCTTTTTCTTTCAAATACCCTTTCATTTCTATTCTCCATGTTGAATATTGTTTCTCATCAAAGATTACAACTTCATCATCCATTTGTGTGTCCATGGATCTCCTCCAAGATTGTTAAAGCTTATAGTGAAGGCCTACTCCGATACCAATTGTTGGACACACCAATCACATTGAGAGGGGCAGGGGGGGGATGAATCAGTGTGAAGAATATTTTTACACTTCTCACAAAACTTTACTTAACAATCACCATTCACAACATCATTACTTATTAATTACATTCATACTTAGTTTTTTGCATGTTAATATATCTCAATTACATACATTAACAATAAAGAGCTATGCACCATCACAATTAAGAACACAATGAACACCAGATATATGTATAAGTTTCTTTTGTATTACGGACCACGATCCTTGGGTTTTATCAGCACCAACTCCAAGAGAGCACCAACTCTCAATGAAAGACCCATCCTGTGTATCTTAGCACCAACTGAGATGTGAGGAATCCAACCCTCAAGTATGAGACTCAACTTGTAGAGAGAAATAAAAATGTCAAATTGTACCAACAATCTATACCAATACAAGTGCATCAACTATGAAAAACCTGTCACAACAACCTGTCACCTCAACATGTCTCATCAATATCATCATCCAAATCTGATTTGTAACTCTATAACATACCTGGTGTATGTGATCACAAACTTTCAAACCTTCCTTAACTTCAACAACAAGAAACTAGCATTTTCATCAAACTTTATTTTAGTCTCACATGACTAATTTTGGATTAGTCAACAACCCTAACTTGCAACAATCATAACTATGTACATGTAATGAATAAAGGTATGAAAATGGCAGACAATGTTCTTTAGTGTATTTTCTGCAATTCCTCCAGGTTTCACTGCTTGTAACCTCCTAGAAAAGGAGTTATACCAAAAATGGCATACCTTTCCTGAATTTTGGCTTATTCTAGAGAGAGAAATTCTAGAGCATACCCCGCATGGAATATTTACTATATGGATCTAAAAATGGTAAAAAACAAACTATAGACTGTACTATAACTAGTAAATTTGGTCTTACTGAATTTGGATCTGCTATGAAGAAGTTATGACGTTTTTACCTGAAACACATGTTTTAGACTAGTTTCAGGACTAGCCACAAACCCTATTTTCCATGGAGTGTAACTCCAAAAATACAATGACCCAAAAGATGAAATTTTATCACGGTTAGTTGGATATGTTGTCTCAACAACATCCATATTTCATTGTCCGAGTCATTCTAGAAAACAAGTTATTGTGAAAATGGTGAGATGACCTGTAAATAACATACCTTAGAAAGCATCATCAAAAGACTTTATCCTCTCTTGAATTTTAGCCTTCTTTACTTCACCTTCCCTCTGAAATTTTCCTTAGATATCCTTCGGTTACCTCAGTCACGTATAGATATTCAATATGCTCAATGGATACTAATGGAATACCCTTGCTCTTTTATTTATAATCTCCAAGTAGCCTCCTCTAGAAGTATCCACTTAACCACTTTGTCCAATTAACTTAACCACTTTCCACAAATAGTAATTTATCCACTCCTAGTTGCAACTAACTTTATTATTTAATTAATTTCTTTTGCAACCACTTTGACTTATCCATAAATAGTAAACTTGCCACTTCTTGTTGCAACCACTTTATTATTTAAATAATTTCTCTTTGCAACCACTTTGACTACTTTATTATTTAAATAATTTATCTTTACTCACAACTTCTTGTTGCAACTAACTTTTCTATAATTAGTCAATTCATAACTTCTTTTCTCTTAACTAACTTCTTGTTCACTTAGCCACTTTGTCCACTTAACCAATTTATCCACAAATAGTAAACTCTCCAATTATAGTTGCAACTAATTTATTTTTAATTGTTTTATTGTTGCAACCACTTAACCCATGACTAACCACTTTGACTGGTCAACTTCTTCTAGGAGATTCTAGAATAATTCGACTTCTTTGACCTTCTAGAGGCTTCTAGATAACTCATGAGGGTTCTCCAACTTCACATGGCCATAACTCTCTAACTATGAGGAGTTATGTGATGTTCCACATATCACCGGAAACAACATGACATGTATTATCCACATGGGATAGTTTCTCCTGCACATTCATTGATATTCATTACATTATTCCTTAATCAAACTTGGGTTCCCTAACCACACTACTAGGCTACCTAACCATTTGGACTTCACAAAGCGTCTTCCTGTGAGGGATTTCACCATAAGGGGGCCACTTTGAAAACTTTATCCAAGAGCGTCTTCCCGTGAGGGATTTCACCATAAGGGAACCACTTTGGAGTTTATCCATTTGGTTATTCCTATCAACCATGACAAGACACCAATGACCAACCTTTACATCATCCTGTCTATACATCAATCCATGAAAATACATCACTATGACACGACTTGACATCTTTGACATCAATTACATCTATGACAACATAGGGCATCAATCAATACATCAATGATACCATGCCAAGACATCAATTCTTTGACATCAATCATCTAACATCAATGATAACATAATGCAACAATATCCACTCAAAATGTTTGCCATTTCTAAAACCTTTTACACAATTTATCTCCAAAATGTTCAAGCATCATTATGACTAACTGGTAAAACCTACATACTCATATTTTAAACCTCTATGGAGAGTATTGTCTCAAGGAGACCCAAATTTTTTAAAAGCTCAGAGTTAAAATGCTAAAAAGAGTTGTTGATCTTAATATTTATCCAGGACTCTTTTCTATCATTTAAGCTTGATTTTCCCCTAATGATGGGTGGAGTGTCCACTCAAAACGTTGGACATTTCTAAATTTGTTTACATAGTTTATCTCCAAAAAGTTCAAGTATCGTTATGACCAACTGTGAAAACCTACCTACTCGTATTTTAAACATCTACAAAGAGGATTGTCTCAAGGAGTCCTGGATTTTTTAAAAGCTCAGGGTTAAAATGTTGAAAATAGTTGTTGATCTTAATATTTACCCAACACTATTTTCTATCATTTCAACTTGATTTATCCATGATAATGGGTGGAGTGTCCACTTGAAACATTGGACATTTATAAAACGTTTTACACAGTTTATGTCCAAAATGTTCAAGCATCATTATAACTAACCGTGATAACCTACATACTCGTATTTTAAACCTCTATGGAGAGGAGTGTCTCAAGGAGACCCATATTTTTGAAAATCTCATAGTTAAAATGTTGAAAAGTGTTGTTGATCTTGATCTTTACCCATCACTATTTTATATCATCTCAGCTTGATTTGTCCTTGATGATTGCTGGAAATTCCACTCAAAATGTTGGATAATAATAAAACTTTATACACAGTTTACCTAAAAAATGTTCAAGAATCATAATGAAAAACTATGAAAACCTACATTCTCATATTTTAAACCTCTATGGAGAATATTGTCTCAAGAAGACTCAGATTATTGAAAAATTTAGAGTTAAAATGTAGAAAATAGTTATTGATCTTAATATTTTCCCAACACTCTTTTCTATCATTTCAACTTCATTTGTTTGTGATGATGGGTGAAATGTCCAATCAAAATGTCAAATGTTTCTAAAACTTTTTACATGGGTTATCTCCAAAAAATGCCAATCATCATTATGACTAATTGTGAAAACCTACATACTCACATTTTAAACCTCTATGGAGAGAACTGTCTCAAGGAGACCTAGATTTTTGAAAACCCGAGAGTTAAAATGTTGAAAAGATTTGTTGATGTTAATCGTTAACCAACACTATTTTCTATCATTTCAACTTGATTTGTCCTTGATGATGGGTGGAGTTTCCACTTGAAACACTGGACGTTTCTAAAACTGTTTACACAATTTATCTCCAAAACGTTTCGGCATCATTATGACTAACTGTGAAAACCTACATACTCGTATTTTAAACCTCTATAGAGAGGATTGTCTCAAGGAGACCTGTGTTTTTGAAAAGGTTTGAGTTAAAATATCGAAAACAGTTGTTGATGCTAATATTTATCCAACACTCTTTTCTACCATTTCAACTTGATTTGTCCCTAATAATAGATGGAGTGTCGACTTGAAACATTTGGCATTTCTAAAACTTTTACAGTTTATATGCAAAAAGTTCAAGCATCATTATGACTAATTGTGAATACGTACATACTCTCATTTTAAACCTCTATGCAAAGGATTGTCTCAAGGAGACCTAGATTTTTGAAAAGATAAGAGTTAAAATTTTGAAAAGAGTTGTTGATCTTAATCTTTACCTAACACTCTTTTCTTTCATTTCAACTTGATTTCGCACTGATGATGGGTGGGGTGTCCACTTGAAACATTGGATGTGTTATCACTCTGTAATTTCCAGAGGTTGTTGAAGGCTAGAAGAAATTGATAGAGGTAACTATCAAAACCACTTTTGAAGTTGGGATCTAGCCCTGCCAGCTTCAGAGAGGGATCTCTCTGTAAGATTTATATTTGTTTAAGTTTTTAAATGTTAGGCTAGTTATGACAGTGCAAATTTGTTTGTTTGTTTGTAATAGTTGGCTGAAAGAATGCTTAATTTTCCATTGGGCTACGGGGTTTGTATTAAAGATGAGGATCCGATTCAGATTTTTATGAGGTTTTATTCACAGGGAAGGGTGGTAAAACTATTGGATCTATTGAGATTAAATGAGGTGAATAAGATAGAAAAGATATGAGAGTCCACTAAGCAAAGGAGTAGTTAAGAATTCCCTTACTCAATTTAAGATGAAAACGTATAGATCATTAAAAGACCAGAGACAGATTATACAAGATAATTTTTGTTCTATTGAATTCCTTTTAATGATTAGAATTTGAAATACATAAATGATCACAAAGAATAAGAAAACATTCAACAAAGAGAGAGAGACATCACCAACAATATGACACAAGAATTCTGTGAACAAGCCTATTTTATTATTGGTCTATCCTTTGAAAAGTTTACACAATATCTCCTGGGTGAAAATATTAACCCTCAATACTTCGAAGAAAGAAGTATATATACAATTATTTACATCTGATCCTGTCATAAATGACTAGGATATTATGGAGAAAATATCTAACTAATTAGATCTCAAATTACAAAATATAGGAATTATGTTGATTTGTTTGGATCCTTGGTGTTGATTTTGTGGAAGTAGTTGGTGACTCGTATCTTTGACTTTGGCTACTAATCCATGCTGACTCGAACCTCAAAATTATCTTTACTCAAGTAAAGAACATAGATATTCCCATCTCTTTTTACCTGGGATGGAAACCTTCAGTAACTTTATGTATATCTCATCCATTTCAGTATACTTGGAAAAAGTGGGCTTGGTGATGAAGATATGTTTTATCTCATGTTGAATACTCAGGTCCAACTGTAATGTCTCTAGGAAAGCTTTACCGGTAATGCTTCTTTGTATCCTTGCAAATTTGCTACTATCCTTTGCCACTACACTTATCTTCTGCTTGTAATATGACAGAGTGATTAGCTTGTCATTGAGTACTAATAGTCCAGGAAGACCTTTCTTATGTAGTACTTCAATATTAATGAAAAATATATGCACTCCAATGTCCATCACCTGAGCCCTCTCTTCTAGCTGCAACATCAATCCTTTCTTAGTCAGGACCTTCTTGATCTCAAGGATGGTCTCTGTCATGTCTTCAATCTACATTTCTTATAACTCCTGCTTGTTTTTGGAGTTTAGGAATCTGATGAGTTCAGTGGCCTCTTTAGGTATTTCTCCTAACTCTTCTCTTATTTTCCCAATTTCTTCTCCAGCCTTCTATACCAATTCATGTTGTTCAAAGATGATTTGTATGGATGGACAGATTTCTTCCATAGACTTGTTGATATCCACCAGATGTTTTCCTTACCTTCGGCTAAGGTCTTTACCACAACAGTCTCTTTCTGTAGTTGTTGTAGTTGTTGACTAAGCCTTTGAGACTTATGCATTTCTACATGGTGACTGGCCTGGAACATAGACTTTAGCTCTTGGTGGTTTTTTACTTCTTGCAGTTTTCTGATCTCCTCTTCTTGGAGGGACATGTCTTCCATAGACTTCACAAGTTTCTCAGATGCATCTGAAACTTATACTTGGATTGATGATGGAATCTCTACTGATGTAGCTTCTTCTATTGTTCTAACTCTTGTCAGAGGGACTGACTCCAGTGGGATAATGTCCATTTGCACACTCTTTTCTTTCTCCTTTATTAGTTTGTCCATTTATGCTTCCATTTCTCTTATCTGTGCATTTTGTTCCATGATAACCTTCAACATCGCCTCTTTGTGGCCTTTAGTTTCAACCACCTATTTTTCTCGTGAATCTTCAGTAGCTAGAAGATTCAGTTGCTTTATCAAGGATGCTATATCATCATTCTTCTTCTTCAATAATTCCTCAGCTGCCTTGACATTTGTTGGGTCATACCCAATATTCAGTACCAATTCTTCTAGTGATTTGATCTTGTTGTCCTTGGCCAAGGAAGATATTTTCTCCATCTTCAATTAGGACTGAACGTTATTCAGAGACACCTGCAATTTTGAAGCAGTCAATGAGGTGTTTGTCAAGGTGGAGAATATCATCTCCCCTATTTTCTTGTGCATGTCCATTTGGTCCATTGGATGGACCTCCTTCACATCAAAATCAAAGGAAGTCTTCCTGTAGTCAACAGTTGTCTTGGGATGAGGAATGTGTTATTGCAGGAATGCCATTTTAATTCTTCCTTTCTCTGTGTCAAATGTTGACAGTAGTATGTGTTGAGAAGTAGATGCCTACTTATAGAACTGAGCATATTTGTTGTTGTTTAGGAGTTCATTCCTCTGTTTGATTTGTTTGTACTTGTCAAAGATATTTGACTCTGTTTGCTCATGGGATGATTCAACTGATAGAGTAGTGTTTGCTTGTTTTTTAGATGAATATGTGGACACTATGAATTGACTATCTCAAAAGGTTGAGGAATGTGGTCCCTCCATGACTATGGTGGACTGTATTTCTCCTTCTCTCAGAAGGTCTGGTGTGTGACTGGTTTTGGCCCTTTTTCTGTAGACTTAGAAGTCTTCGGCTGACACCTTTGTGACTGATGGGGAAACTTCTTTCCTTGATCTCTTTTTTGTTTGTATTTGAGGTGTGTTGGTATGTGAAACAGTGATAGGGAGAGGTTGTTATTATGTTTCCAACAAAGTGTTATCTTGCCATTTTGTCTGGTTCATATATTTTTCCACCTCTGGCTTCTGTATGTGAGCATAAGGAGTGCTCCTTTTTTTTACCTTGAGCTCTGAGATGACACCAAATGGGTCCTAATTCCATGTGAAACTATGAGTAAAACTCATCTTTTTCAAGAGGTTGTCTGCCTCTTCTCTTGCAACTATGTTGTTTCATATGAAAGGACCAATTTGGGTCTTAATTATGAGTTATTGTTTCTTCTTGACTGAAACAAGATGGATGTCATTAGAGTTCACCATATGCCTAATGTATTCCAATGCAAAAATACTTACAGGGAGATATTTTGGTAGTTTGTATGGTGTCAAATCACATCCATACACTCTTATTTCAGTGTGGTTTTGATATAAGTACCAATCTCCTCTTTTGGCTAGATCAAAGAGGTGAAGGATTCTCTGAAATTCTTCATTGATCCTTGGCTCTGTTATGTTGCTCAGCATGGAAACCACTGGGTGATAAAAATGGTCTTTGAAATCCATGAAGCTGAATTCAATTGAATTTTTCCTCATTAGTGAGGTCCATGAGGTCACTGGCTATGGGTTTCCTTCCTGATCCAATTTCTGAAAAGCACATGGAAACTTGTCTGACTGAGAAAACAAGAATAAATACTCCATCACTGAGGAATATATGAACATTCCCTCTGTTGAAAACCTGAAAAATTGATCATGTATGTTATCAGCCAGAAACTGACTAAAATCAAATTGAACTGTGGATTTTTCTTTTGTGGAAAAAATGGACAGAAAACCTAAGATAGGTTCATCTACCCATTCATCTGAGAAGTATCCTAATAGGAAACAAAGAATAGAAATGATCTGGTTTGCCTTGACAAAGAAGATGGGGGATGGATAGGTAGGATTTTTCTTAGGTAATTGAGCATTTTCTCGCAGAAAGATCTTGAAAATCTAGGCTCTTTTGGGGAAGGAGAGCTTCTGGTAGAGGTCATTCAACGCTTCGACAAAAATTAGGATTGCATAGTCATTTTTTGGGATCTGTAGCATCTGGTTAATGGATTCGGGGGTAATGGTGAAAATGGTTTCGCTAGACGAGGAAACGATAGCCCTTTGGCCGGGAAGATAATGAGCTTGGCATTTCAAAGTGAATTCGGGGAAGTGGAAGGTCTGAGGGAACATGTACAGAGGAAAATTAGACTCCCAGAGTCCAATTTCGTCGCTATAATCCAAGAAGATATCTTTTAGCCAGAAATGTAATTCAAAAAAGTCAAATTCACACTTTGGATTTGTAATATTGTAATCCTTATCTTCCAGGAGGATGTGATCCAAGTCGACAGGAGGCGAAAGAATCAGATTCTCAAACGTCTCAGTGGATTTGGTTTTGGGGACCATGACTAATAGAATTTTAAGGTGGATTAATGGAAAATTTTAATTTACCTGGATTAATTGTGCTTGTTGACCATGAACCTTTGTGGCAGTTGTATTTGGTGCAGTGTCCACAATGTATGTGTCATAAAATAGTGTCACAAGGTGAAGAAACAGGGTTTTACTGTGCAATGGAGCTGTCTGTTATGGGTTAGGGTAATGACAGGGTGATTAACGGTCACGGGGAGGGCATTGATTGGCTAACGGGTAAGTGGGATGTGAGGTGAGATAGGTGGTAGTGGGGTACGAAGGCAGAGTGAGGTGATCTTTTTTTGGGAAGTGGTTTGGCAGGATTCAGGAGAGGGGGGTAGGTGGTAAGTGG
>JZKD02S0841061.1:139338-166312 GCA_000966675.3 Picea glauca
AGTACCAAATAAAAATTGCATAAGTTTCGTTGTCCTATTATAAGATATTACATAAGTGGAATGCTCAATAGGTATAAGGATATCCAAAGACATTTTTACAGGTCGTATACTGATATAACAATTTAAATTTTTCTTTCCCTTCGCACAAATAAAAGAACCCAACTGAATAAATACTCACGTCATGAAGAAGTATTCAAATTTTTAAATGATGAATACACATGCTAAATCGTATCTACCAATTTATTAAATGATGAATATACATGCGAAATCGTTCACTCAGGGCTCGTGATAATGGATGGTATAGAAATGGAAAATATATTCATACAGTTTGGTACATACAACAAGCAATGGTAGAATCCTACCAGTCTCTTTGAAAATCCCCTTACGCAATCTAAACGACGATAGTTATACATGACTATAAATATATAACGTTGCATTTATGGATAAGCGTTCTGAAAATTAAACACATAATCATAACCTTACTCTACCCTTTGATTGACAACTCAGATCTTCGTAGCTACTCCTGTTGGGCCCAATCTAACCTTTATCAATTTGGAGTAAAACATATCGGCAATAACATAAGAGATGTCGAAATGAAATAAAACGATATACACATTTTTGATCCAACATTAAGAGTTTAAATCTGGACCCTTAAATGAAACAATAACCATAATAATTAAATAGGGTGAAGTCTGAATAATGAGGAGAACCGACTTAACTCAACAGTCATTTATTTTCTTTAAAGAAACAGGGTAATCCTGTAGATGAATCGTTGCAAGAATAATATTGTCATAACCAGAACCAAACTTTAAAGTTACATTTGGGAATTTTTCCCTTTTCCAAGCCCGATAAGAAACGAAGGAAAACTTTACAGAATGACTGCTTTAAAACTTGCAACTGGGACTGTTCGAACTCCGGAAGGGTTCACAAGGGAACTCAATTACCTTTTTCACCATGCACATGTATGAACATATGAAACCTTGGCGTATACAGAAACCTAGAGGAACCATCATACGAAGATTAGTAATTAATATACAAGGAAAATTTAAGAAGTACACCAACATAGTGATATGGGTTATTAACAAAACATTACTTAACTTCCAAATTGCGACTCACATGTCTTCTTTGTCCTTATCATTTCCAGTCTGGACAGATGTCCAGGGCTGAGGGAGAATGGTGCAACGACACATTGATGGTTACCCTCGCATCAAACAAGGCCCATCGTTAGTGATACGTTTCCACTCTTGAAACGATTTAAATAACATAGGGAAAATATATTTACATAATATTCTCAAATAGTGAAATACAGTGGTCGACTATATCAAGTCCTTTGTATACATGAACGACATATAACATTTTAAGTGTAAAACATAGACTAAACCTTCCATTTAACCAAGACTACGACTAATTGTTTGTGCCTAAGCTACCCGAACACTAAACTGTATAGAAATGTATAATTCAACCTTCAACACATAGAGGTTCCATCCAAAACTTTTGTAGGGAATGCTTCTTTGAAAAACGTTAGTTATAATGAAAGAAAAACACGGGCGAATGACTAGTGAATTCAATTGGACACTATGTAAGTAGGGTATCCCCTGTACTAGTCAAGAAAACACACATAGTAGGGTTATTTCCAGACCACGACTATTCGACTATGAATCCCCAACCTGCTATAGGGAGTTTTTACAAAACCCCAGAATCTTGAATATGGGTAAGCGAGGTTAGTATTCCCTCGCCCTAATCAGAGGGGAAACATCGGTAAACCTTAAGAAAAATCACTTCCCCAGGATGTAGGATGACTTCAAAGATTACAAGGAAGTTACACGCAAGTGAGAACTCAACAGAGAGGTAACAGGCATGACGGGATTACCGGATGACATAAATTGTTACTAAATGTTTTCTGAAAATGCATCATCTTAATTTAACCAATCTGGGTACTATGTTTAAGGAAAACTTACCAGGAAGGTGGAGCATGCCGTTTGCTGCAACCATGAAGCGACCACCATGGCATACTTCCACTGGCATAGTTCAGTCCTAGTTGTCATACCGTAGTTCATTCCTAGATTAAGACCGTAGTTCAGTCCTAGTTGTCATACTTCCACTGGCATTCAGACTTATTACTTCATTACAACCAACCACCAGTTCCAAGAACCACTAATTAACCATGACTTGGTAGTTATGTTAGCGGTCTAGTGTACAAACTCGACCCCATGAATATTATGGATAAAGATCTAGTTAAATTTTCCTAGGTTTAAAAATCCACTAGTGGACTTGTGTGCAATTATGGAACCTTTGTTAAAAACGAGTGTAGTATGAATGATAAGACTGCACTTATGCATGTAGCCCCATACGCCTATAAGTAAAGAATAAAGGCTGAAAGGGATTTGCTAAAGCCATGGGGAACATAAGATTTGTATAATAGAGTTTTATAGCATGGTTTTATTAGAGAGTTTCACAGCTAAGTTGACATCAGAGTTGTATAAATAAGACCCTTTATTCTATCAAGAAATTATTTAGAAGGCAGATAAACAAATTTTTTTTATGGTAAATATGAAGTTTGTTACATTATGGTATCAGAGCAAAGGTTACAGCACTTGGACCTTGAACAGGGCCATCTAATTTACTTACGCATATAATTATGTTTATGTATAACTAATAAAGCTTTATTGTTACAACATAAAACCTTTTTGTTTTTTGTTAAACATGGCAGCACAGGATGACGTGGAAATCAGAATCGATGAGAATCCTTAACAAAGACTTCCTGAAAATCAGAGACAAAATAGTGACAGAATCTCACCTACTGAAGTTCTGGAAACAATGAGGAATCTCATTGTCGAGCTACAGTTTTTCAAAACCGACAATGAAAAACTGAAGAAAGCTTAGCAGGAACAACAAGAAATAAATGAATTCTTGTTGCCCAGTATAGTGACAAAGAAAAGCACAAAAGACAATAATAATGAAGAAGAGGTTAGAAAGAGGGCTTCCAAGAACTCTGGATCTGAATCAGAAAATTGAGACAGTTCATCTGAAGGTACACCTTCAGCTGAGGACAAAACAAAAACATAGAGAAAGAGAAAACAAGTAGACCACCTTGAAGGAGAATTTAAGAAAATCAAACCAACTACCTTTGATGGAGAATCTGGAAAATGAGAAGAAGATGAGGCATGGTTATTAGACATCAAAAAATATTTCCAAATATATAACTATTCAAGCAATATGAAGGTCAAAATGGACATTTACAATCTTAAAGGAAAAGCCAACATTTGGTGGCAAGATCTGAAATTGGCCAAGGGCTTAAAAGAGATACAGATGGAGTGGTCTGACTTTAAGAAATATTTCAAGAAACAATACCTATCTGAGAGCTACTATGAAAGGAAAACCAAAGAATTCTATGAATTAAGACTTGGT
Source organism: Picea glauca (assembly GCA_000966675.3). NCBI lineage: Eukaryota > Viridiplantae > Streptophyta > Pinopsida > Pinales > Pinaceae > Picea > Picea glauca. The sequence continues at coordinate 142,747 of JZKD02S0841061.1, forward strand.
CAAATGACAATGGAGGATCTTATAAACAAATTCCTGGAATTATTGAGGTTTGTACCTTATATCCGAGAGGACAAGTTAAAAATCCAACAATTCCTATGTTGTTTACCATATTCCTACAGGGATAGAATTGAGTTTGAAAACCCCAAGTCCTTGAGTGAAGTATTTAGGAAAACATGAATGTGCTACAACCAGTACAAACAACGACTAGAGTTTCCCAAAGCTTGGAAGGATAAGAAACAAGACTGAATGAACCAATGGAAGAAGGGATACCAGTCGGCTCCCTATCGGAATGAAACAAAAAGATATCCTAGAAAGGATTTTCACTCCAATAATCCAAGTACGCAAGGCAGTGGTAAACCAATAAATCTGGGAACAAAGAAGTTTGGGGACAGTCCCCTTGAAACATTGAAGTTTTGGGAATGTGGAGAACCTCATCTCAGGAGGAATTGTCCATGTTTAAACACAAAAAACATAATTGTTGTTCATAATTTGCAGGAAGCTTCGACGGTGGGTGATGTAGGCAGAAGCCTACATTGGATAAATGCAGTCGTTGATGGTCGGCAAGGTGACCACCAGTCCTCTATGGTGGAAATCGAAGGTAAAATCAATAACACTAGAAATTTTGTTTTAATTGATCCTAGAGCTACGTTAAGTTATATCACTCCTAGAGTAGTAGAGTCAAATAAACTTAAGAGGATGAAACACACCAAATCATGGCTGGTACAATTAGCAACAGGAACTAAAAGGAAAGTGGTTGACTTTATTTCTGATTTTGAATTCAGTTTAGATGGTCAAAACATAAAAACAAATCTGAATATTCTGCCACTAGGGTCTTATGATGTGATTATCAGAATGGATTGGTTGGAAAAGCACAAAGAGTTCTAGATTGTTATAAAAAGACACTTAATTATAAAGAAGATTATGACACTACTAGAACAACCCAAGGTATACCAAAAAATGTATCAGTTAGACAAGTCACAACAATGCAATTCAAGAAATGCATGAGAAAGGGTTGTCAAGTTTATACCATCCAAATAACAAATCTATTAGAAAAAGAAGACAAGCCCAACTTGGAAGAAATTGTTGTCGTTCATGAATTTAGAGACATATTTGTTGATGAGATACCTGAATTACCTCCTAGAAGGGAAATAGACTTCTCCATAAACCTACTACTTGGTTTAGCCCCCATCTCGAAAGAACCTTACCGAATGAGTCTACCAGAATTGAAAAAATTAAAAATACAACTGCAGGAGTTATTGGACAAAGAGTATATCAGACCAAATGTTTCACCATGGGGAGCACTAGTCCTCTTTGTGAAAAATAAAGACGGTACTCTAAGATTATGTATCGATTATAGACAATTGAACAAAATGACTATTAAGAACAAGTACCCCTTACCTAGGATAAATGATCTGTTCGATCAAGTAGGTGGGGCGAAGATCTTTTCAAAGTTGGATTACGATCATGTTATCATCAAGTTAGGATAAAAGATGAGGACATAAACAAAACAACCTTTCGAACAAGATATGGACACTATGAATTCACAGTCATACCTTTCGGACTCACTAACGCACCAACCACATTTATGTGCTTGATGAACAGTATTTTCATTCAGTACTTAGACAAGTTTGTACTAGTATTTATCGACAATATTTTGGTCTATTCTAAGACAGAAGAAGAACATGAAGAACATTTAAGAATAGTTCTGCAAACTTTGAGGAAGCACAAACTATACTCTAAATTCGATAAGTGTGATTTTTACCAAAGGAAAGTACAGTACCTAGGACATGTAATTTCTGCAGAAGGCATTGCAGTCGACCCTGAGAAAATAAGAGGCATCGTGGAATGGCCGATACCTAAGGATGTAGCAGATATCCGGTCATTCATGGGAATCACCAGATATTACCGCATATTTATAGAGGGATTTTCCAAAATTGCTTACCCTATCACGTCATTACAAAAGAAAGGGACCAAGTTTAATTGGTCACAGAAGTGGCAAGATAGTTTTAACAAGTTGAAGGAATTATTGACAACCGCACCATTTTAAAGGTAGCAGACCCAGATAAAGACTTTACCATCGGTGTTGATGTGAGTAAAGAAGGATTAAGTGGTGTCCTAACTCAAGAAGGACACGTTAATTTTTATGAGTCCCGGAAATTAAAGGAGCATGAGAGAAACTACGTCACTCATGACTTGGAATTAGCAGCAGTAATACACACCATAAAAATGTGGTGACACAACATAATGGGCATAAAATTTCTATTATTGACAGATAATAGCAGAGTGAAATATTTGTTTAGTCAAACAGATCTTAATGCAAGGCAAGCAAGATGGCTAACCTTCTTAAGCAAGTTCGACTTTGAGGTAAGACATATCAAGGGTAAGGAAAATAAGGTAGCAAATGCCCTAAGCAGAAGAGTCCATGGGTTACTCGAAATAAATGTCAGTAGAGTAGAGAGTTAACTGGAACAGAGAATAAGGACAACAAGTATTAACGACGAAAATTACACTAAGATAGTGACAGAAGTACAAAACACTACAACAAACTCAGACAAACCAAATTTGAGTATCGATAAAAATGGACTATTACGATTTAAGAACAAACTTTATATACCAGATTTGGCAGAGTTAAAGATAACAGTTTTGTATGAAGTGCATAAGAAACCGTATTGTGGTCATCCAGGATACCAGCAAATGATAACAACACTTAGAAAACTATTTTTCTGGCCCAACATGAAGGGTGAAACAATAGAGTACTTGGCTAGGTGCCAAGATTGTCAGCAGGTTAAGGCCGAACACCAGCATTCAACCGACCTACTACAGCCATTACTAGTGCCAGAGTGGAAATGGGAGACCATATCACTAGACTTTATTATAGGTTTGCCTAAAAATCAGAAACATAATGACTCTATTATGGTTTTAATCAATAAACTCAGTAAGTATGCACACTTTATTCCTGTAAAGTCTACTTTTAAAGATATAAATATCGCTGAAATATTTATGAAAGAAATGTTTAGACTGCATGGTATTCCTAAAATGGTGATTTCGGATAGAGACGTAAAATTTACATCTACTTTTGGAAAGAATTATTTGCAGGGCTAAATACTAATTTGAATTTCAGTACGAGTTATCATCCGCAAACAGATGGACAAACTGAAAAAGCGAACCAAATCATGCAGGACATGCTCCGCATGTATGTAAGAACAAAGCCAAGCAAGTGGGAAGACTACCTACACCTAGTATAATTTTCATATAACAATGGGTACTAGACTTCGACTAAGTTAAGCCCTTCGAGATACTATATGGAAAAAAATGTACGACTCCAATTAGCTGGGACAACCCGGTTGACCAACTTATGGTTGGACCGAAGATGCTCCAAGAAATTGAAAGTACTGTAAGACAGGTACGACAGAACTTGAAAATGGCACATGACAGACAGAAAAGTTATGCAGACCAGAAGAGAAGACACTTGGAGTTTCAAGTGGGAGATAATGTTTACTTAAAATTCAAAGCCTGAAAGAGTTCACTAAAACTTGGGAACTGTGCCAAGTTGGCACCCAGGTTTTGTGGGCCCTTCGAGATACTAGCTCGAATAGGACCCGTAGCATACCAACTTGCACTTCTAGCTAATCTAAAAATTCAACACGTATTTCATGTTTCTTTGTTGAAAAATTATGTTCATGATCCTACTCACATGATCGATTGGAACTTGGTGCAGGTGGAACCAGAAGGCGAGTTCCAGGCAGAACCCCTATGCATTCTGGACCGGAGAGAAATAGCACTTCAAAATAGAGGCTTCGCCCAGGTAAAGGTGCAATGGAAGCACTTTAGTCCTAAGGAGGCCACTTGGGAGTTGGAGGGAGATTTGCAAAAATATCATCCAATCTTGTTCCAAGAAAGGAACGAACATTGAGGACAGTGTCTTATTTGAAGGGGGAAAGGATGTGACATCCCCAAATAAATTAATTTTGAAATTCGAAAATTGTTAGAAAATTATTCCGTTTTTGGTAAATTTGAATTTGGAATTTTTTTTCCATTTATGGCAATTCCGAATTTTGAATTTGATAAATTGTAATTAATTATTATGATTGTTGGGCAGAGACCTAATTGATCCAACTAATTATTTGACTATGACACTTGTATGTAAACAAAATATTGTTTTAATTATTGCAGGAGGACAAATGGAACAACCATGTTAAATTCAACTGACCGTGACTCCATGAGTGGGAAACATGTTGGAACTACCTCTGGGCTGATTTTTACAAGTAGAAAATTAGGGATTTGGCCATTGGCAGCCCCTAAAAATCAAGGATTTAGAAAGCTGCGAAAATTCCCAAGGGAGGGAAAAAGACCTAGGCGAAAAGGATGGTTGGGATATATAGCATATGTGAGGAGGCATGACGCTACCTAGTATGCTGGGAGGAAAGGAAATACTATACACTTGCTGCTATGAACACTGAATATTGAGTGTGAGGAAAGGAAATGATTACATATAGAAGAAACATTTCTGAAGAGAGGATTTCAAGTTCACCCTCATGGATTCATGGTCAGGCTACGGGGTGAATCGGGCAAGTAATTTGGTTGTCCTGCTCTACAGTTGGGAGGAACGTGGTTGTTCCCTTTGTCTTCCCGCGCACTAGCTGAGATATGTTAAAATCTTCTCCTTCTTGTTTGAATGATTTTGTGTATCTGATATAATGCACATGCTTATGCTAAGTTGAAATAATTTCCATGTATGACATTTGTTCGTTTGTATGGAGGTTATATTCAAAGACCAAATTCTGGAACGGTTCCTTCTGAAACTAAAATTTTAGGCAGAATTATCTTTGTGTAAAAGAACTTGAAAGAATAGATCTATCTATAGGCATATGTTTATTTGTGTGATTAAGTTTCTGAGTAAAATTATTTATGTACGAATGAACTCGAAAGGAGCAGATCTATCTACAGGTATATTTTGACTACTGCAATTGAAATTATAGGTAGATCTATCTTTGAATAATCGAAGTTGAAACAAGTCTGTACCTATAGTACACACACACACACACATATATATATACACACAAGGTATAAAGATACAGTTACAGTTAGTACCGTGTATAGGCTTTATTAAATGAAAATTTAATGATTAAAATAGAAACCTACTCAGAGATTTGTTGTCGTAATACCTGAACAAACAAATTATGCCAACAGGCGATCCAATACCTCTCGTTTGAGGAAAATTACTAAATAGGAGAGTCTGAAGCTCCTTCTTAAATTTTGTTGTAGTACCAAATAAAAATTGCATAAGTTTCACTGTCCTATTATAAGATATTACAGAAGTGGAATGCTCCGTAGGTATAAGGATATTCAGAGACACTTTTACAGGTTGTATATTGTTATAACAATTTAAAATTTGCTTTCCCTTCGCACAAATAAAAGAACCCAACTGAAGAAAAACTTGGGTCATGAAGAAGTCTTCAAATTTTTAAATGATGAATACACATGCTAAATCGTATCTACCAATTTATTAAATGATGAATATACATGTGAAATCGTTCACTCGGGGCTCGTGATAATGGACGTTATAGAAATGGAAAATATATTCATACATTTCGGTACATACAAAAATCAATGGTAGAATCCTACCAGTCTCTTTGAAAATCCCCTTACGTAGTCTAAACGACGATAGTTATACAGGAATATAAATATATAACACTGCAGTTATGGATAAGCGTTCTGAAAATTAAACACAGAATCATAACCTTACTCTACCCTTTGATTGACAACTCAAATCTTCGTAGTTACTCCTGTTGGGCCCAATCTAACTTTTATCAATTCAGAGTAAAACATATCGACAATAACATAAGAGATGTTGAAATGAAATAAAATGATATACATATTTTTGATCCAACATTAAGAGTTTAAAGTCAGACCCTTAAATGAAACAATAACCATAATAATTAAATAGGGTGAAGTCTGAATAATGAGGATAACCGACTTAACTCAACAGTCATTTCTTTGCTTTAAAGAAACAAGGTAATCTTGTAGATGAATCATTGCAAGAATCATATTGTCATAACCAGAACCAAACTTTAAAGTTACATTTGGGAATTTTTCCCTTTTCCAAGCCCGATAAGAAAAGGAGGAAAACTTTACAGAATGACTTCTTTAAAACTTGCAACCGGGACTGTTCGAAATCCGGAAGGGTTCAAAAGGCAACTCGATTACCTTTTGCACCATGCACACGTATGAACATTTGGAACCTTGGCATATACAAAAACCTGGAGGAACCATCATACGAAGATTAGTAATTTATGTACAAGGAAAATTTAAGAAGTACACCAACAGAGTGATATGGGTTATTAACAAAACATTACTTAACTTTTGAATTGCGACTCACATGTCTTCTTTTTCCTTATCATTTCCAGTCTGGACAGATGTCCAGGGACAAGGGAGAATGGTACAGTGACACACTGATGGGTACCCTCGCATCAAACAGGGCCCATCGTTAGTGATACGTTTCCACTCTTGAAATGATTTAAATAGCATAGGGAAAATATATTTACATAATATTCTCAAATAGCGAAATACAGTGGTCGACTATATCAAGTCCTTTGTATACATGAACGACATATAACATATTAAGTGTAAAACAGAGACTAAAACTTCCATTTAACCAGGAGTACGCCTAATTGTTTGCGCCTAAGCTACCCAAACACTAAATTGTATAGAAAGGTATAAGTCAACCTTCAACGCAGAGAGGTTCCGTTAATTTTTTTTGCAAGGAATGCTTCTTTGAAAAACATTAGTTATAATGAAAGAAAAACACAGACGAATGACCAGTAAAGTCGGTTGGACACTATGTAAGTAGGGTCTCCCCTGTACTAGTCAAGAAAACACACATAGTAGGGTTATTTCTAGACCACGACTATTTGGCTATGAATCCCCGGCCTGCGATAGGGATTTTTTACAAAACCCCAGGATCCCGAATATGGGTAAACGAGGTTAGTATTCCCTCACCCTAATCAGAGGGGAAACATCGGTAAACATTAAGAAAAATCACTTCCCCAGAATGTAGGATGACTCTGAAGAATACAAGGAAGTTACATGCAAGTGAGAACTCAACAGAGAGGTAACAGACATGACGGGATTACCGGATGACAAAAATTGTTACTCAATGTTTTCCGAAAATTCATCATCTTAATTTAACCAATTTGGGTAGTATGTTTAAGGAAAAATTACTAGGAAGGCAGAGCATGCCGTCTGCTGCAACCATGAAGCGACCACCATGGCAATAGACTTCGCCTCAAAAAAAAATCGTTACACAGAGCCACTTCACAGAAACTCAACTTTGACAAAAATGTGAACCTAATCCAACCCTAAGCGGTGCATTGACATCTTGGAGTAAATGTAAATAATGTGGAGGACGGTTAGCCATGTGAAAATGGGAGAGTCGATTTGACACCTGGGGTGTAAATCCCGATAAATACAAGGAAACTCGCAGGTCTTCCATTAATGGAGTTATAAAGTCTTAACTGTCATGACAGTGAACCATCTCTTCCACTTAAGGTTGATGCGATTTGACACCTTCATGACTCGACGAAAGTTAAATCCCATTCACACCCTCTTTGTTAGATTTATACTGTAGTTCAGTCCTAGTTGTCATACTTCCACTGGATTTCGGACTTATTACTTCATTACAACCAACCACCGGTTCCAAGAACCAATAATTAACCATGACTTGGTAGTTATGTTAGCGGTCTAGTGTACAAACTCGACCCCACGACTATTATGGATAAAGATCTAGTTAAAGTTTCCTAGGGTTAAAAATCCACTAGTGGAATTGTGTGCGACTATGGAACCTTTGTTAAAAATGAGTTTAGTATAAATGATAAGACTGCACTTATGGACATAGCCCCATACACATATAAGTAAAGAATAAAGGCTGAAAGGGATTTTCTAAAGCCATGGGGAACATAAGATTTCAATAATAGAGTTTTATAGCATGGTTTTATTACAGATTTTCATAGCTAAGTTGACATTAGAGTTTTATAACTAGGACCCCTTATTCTATCAAGAAATTATTTAGAAGGTAGATAAACAATTTTTTTTTTTTTTATGGTAAATATGAGGTTTGTTACATTTGGGCATTCTTGTTTATTGTAAAAATGCCTTCAAAGCCTCATTGTAATCATCTTCTTGTGAATGAGTGCAACCATCACATCTCTTCTCAGAGATAAGCGACCACCATTCCAGCAAGCTTGTTTCCGCTGCATTTTACAGTTTCAGCGTATTTCCTTATTGAATAGAAAATCAATTTTATTGTATCTATGTTATTTTTTGTTAAGTACCTATTAATAATCTGTATTCATTTCGTTTCGCTCATAAAATACGGATCAGTGGTATCGGATTCATCTGCTTCTTGTCATCTTAATGCATGTCCCCAATGAGGTCGGAGTACAAAGAGTTGGATCTCGAGCTTGTTTCTCTTGAGGAAAAAATCTCTCGCACGCCCAAGCGACCTCTCATGGCAGGACAAAAGAAAGATGACGGGACATGAGATCCTTTTAAATTGTTGATTGAGGAATCCCTCACTCAACAAAGGAACGAGATCATGGATAGTTTCGTGCAAATACTTCGACGACTACCAACAGGTGACGCATCTTCTTCGAGCGAAGGCGCCACCCTCTTCAAGATACAAATAAACTTCGATATTCCTATATTTGAATATCAAATAGACGCAGATGTTGTAGACAAGTGGTTGAATCTACTAGAAGGGTATTTTTATGTCCATAACTTTTCGAATAGAGAAAAGATTTCTTTTGTGCTCCTCAAGGTCGTTCCCCATGTCAAAGATTGGTGGGAAAACTTTTGTGAGAAAATGGAAACAGAGGAACCCTCATTATTTACAGTCACGTCCACCTAGGAATCCTTCAGGGATATTATTAAGGAACAATACTACCCTGTTAGAAGTTATGATGACTTGTATACCAAATGGACCACATTGCGGCAAGAAAGAGACCAAGCAGTGCCAGATTTCACAAACATCTTCCATACCTTGTGCACCAAGCTGGGTATCAAATATTTAGAGTGACATCTGTCGCTCAAGTATCGCAGTGCTCTACATAGATACATCCAAACTGAAATGGAATTTCTAGACATCTCATCCTTGGGCTTGGCCTATCAATATGCTGTCAAAATCGAGCAGAATATCAAACAAAAGACACGACAATTTGGGCCTGGGAACCCCTCACAACAAAATACAAGAAAGGGAGGCTCCAACCCACAGAACAAAGGACAGAGAAAGTATGGGCTGTATTAGGACAACCAATCCAAGCCATAAGCAAATAAGGACACCGAAAAGACAAAGAAAGATATCGGGAAGTGGTGCGACTTCCATAAGAGCCCTTGGAATAACAATGTTGACTGTCGCTCAAAGTAGTCATTGGTGGCTGAAGTGAAAGCCTATGAATCATATGTGGGTTCTGACTCTGAGCCAGAACTAGAAAGGGGAAGATAGATCATTGACGCGGAACCTAGTGCCAACGTTTCTACCACCAAGCTCCAGCCTGGTGAACCATACAAGATAGAAGAAGGAGATCGCCTCTTCCATTCACAGATGTGGGTAAAAGGGACTCTGTTGCACTTCATTGTTGATAGTGGTAGCCATAAGAACCTCATATCATCATAGGTCATCAAGCGGTTGGCCCTGTCAAGAACACCGCACCCACAACCCTACACCATTGGATGGCTCTGCCAAGGAAGCGATCTTCGCGTCAGCCAACAGTGCCAATTGTCATATGACATCAAGCCCTTCAAATACGAGGTATTGTGTGATGTTGCACCTCTCAAAGTGTGTGATGTTCTTTTGGGACAACCTTATTTATGGAAATGCCATGATGTATCTGAGTCTAGGCCTCGTAGTGTTATTATTACTTTGAATAGGAAATTGTACAGGATACTCAAGGCAGTCCCACCTAGTGTTATTTCCTTGATCTCTGCTAAGCAATGCAGGAAGGTCATCTCTCAGATGGGGAAGTTTGTCTTCTTCGTGATTCTCTCTCAGAATAAGCGAAAGATCACAGCCACATCCAGGGTCTCTACGTCCGACCTCTCCACACAGCAGAAGCAAGTAGATGATGTCATGGAAGAATACTTGGATATATTCTCCTCACCTACTGAGGTACCTCTGCACTACTAGGTCAAGCACCCCATCGATTTGACCCTTGGCGCACCGCTGCCCAATGGGCCACTCTATCATCACTCTTTGTTAGAGAATGAGGAGGTCAAGCAACAAATCCAAGAACTTCTCCATAAGGGGCACATCCTTCCCATCTCATCACCTTGCGGGAGCGCAATCATGTTAGTACAGAAGAAAGATGGAACCTCGCAACTCTGCATTAATTATCAGGCTTTGAATAAAATCACAGTCAGAAATTGGTACCCGATTCCCCGAATCAACGACCTCCTTGATCAACTCATGGGGGACAAATAATTCAATAAGATTGATATGATGTCTGGCTACCACCAAGTCTCGATAGAATAGACAGATGTATGGAACACCACCTTCAAGTCAAAGGAGGGCCTTTTCAAATGGTTGGTCATGCCCTTTGGTTTGACAAATAAGCCAACCACTTTCATGAGGTTGATGGATGATATCCTATGACAATTCACCAATAATTTTGTAGTGGTGTATCTGGATGACATTCTCATTTACAACAATACTTGGGTCGAACACTTGCAACATATTCAACAGGTTCTGCACACCCTGTGAAAGCACAAGCTATACGCCAACTTGAAAAAATTCTCCTTCGGCATGGACAGGGTCCATTACCTAGGCTACATCGTTGATCAACATGGTGTACATGTGGATCTAGCCAAGATCCAAGTCATCCATGACTGGCCAACCCCAACCACACTCATTGAGCTTCAGAGCTTCTTAGGCCTTGCCAATTTCTACTGCATGTTCATGTTGGGATTCTCCCATATTGCATGGAATTCCTGCAAAGCTTTATCAACTTCATCTTTCAACAAACAATTTAGTAGAATCCCTCCAACATCTTTCCAATACAGATTGTCATTTAAAATACAATACTTTATAGCTTTGAGTTTCAAAAATCTAGCTTTAGTTTTAGTTAAACCAGGAGGAGCTTGTAGATGATGTAAAACAAAAATAAGGTCTGCACACCAGGGAGATTTTGAGAAAACCTCTTTAACTTGGGGAGTCGCATTCTCTTCTTGTTCATCAACTACATCTAGAAAATTAATAACCAAAGCATGAAATTTGGATTCATCCATCAATTTGGCTAATCCTTGACCCTTGATAAGCTTGGTTGGTTTGATCTCAATATCATAATCAAGGATAACAACAATATATTTACCCCTTTTTCCATCTGGATTGTCTTGAGTCAGAATATCTTTCACCACAACATTAGGGACATAAGTAATAATATGTGAGTGGAGAATATATACTCTAAAATCTCTAATTGATTTCACCAAAGGAAAAGATTTCTTTTCCATGATATTATAATTCAATGTAGCATCTCTCAAGGATTTACTAAAGAAAGAACTAGGTTGTTCATGGCCTTCATTGTTATTCTACAAAAGAACTGTTGCAATGGTATGCTCAAAGGAAAAAGAGAATAGGAGGAAATATTTTGTATAATCAGGACTGATAAGCACATGGGCTTGTGTCAAGGCCTATTTCACCTGATAAAAGGAATGTTTTGCTTCTATTGTCCATTTTATTTATGTATCTTTTTTCAACATGTTTTTTATGTTTCTAAGAAGTTTTTCAAAGTTAGGGATAAATCTTCTTAGAAAGTTTATTTTTCCTATGAAAGACTACAACTCTTTTATGATTCTAGGATGATATATTTTTGAATGGTTTCGATTATGTTAGGATCTATTTTGATTCCATATTTAGATATAATGTGTCCTAATAGTTTACCTTCCTCTAGACCAAACAAAGTTTTCTTTCGATTTAATGAGATTCCAAATCTCTTGCATTTTTCAAAAACTTTTTTAAGATGTAGTTTGGGAGTTAGTGAGACTTTGAATGCCATTTGGTTCTAAAATATCGTGGGGATATACACAGATACATCCAAACTAAAATGGATTTTCTTTACATCTCATCACTTGGTGTTGCCTATCGATATGTTGTTAAAATCGAGAAGAAATTTAGGCACCATAAAAAATGGGAGTTCGGATCTGTAAATCCACAACAACCAAAGTATAATAAAGACGACCCTAACAAACAACTTCCTAAAAACCAGTCTAAGCCACAGGAAAAGAAGGGTCACGGGAAGACGAATAAGGACACTGAAAAATGGTGTGATTTCCAAAACATCCCTTGGCACAACATGGATGAATGTTGCTCAAAACAGTCATTGGTGGTCGATATCAAAGACAAGGAGCCAAACCATGATTCAGAATCTAATTATGAAAATATTGGTAAAAGACAGATCATCGACATAGACCCCACTATTATTGTCGCGACCACAACAATTCAACAAGAAGAACCAACAGATCCTGAAGAGGGGGAGCGCCTTTTTCATTCACAGATGTGGGTGAAGGGAGCCCCGTTGTATTTTATTGTTGATAGCGGAAGCCGGAATAACCTCATCTCAACAAAGGTTGTCAAACAGTTGGGATTGTTGACAACACCACACTCACAACCACACAACATCAGGTGGCTTCGCCAGGGATGAGATCTTCGTGTCAGTGAGCAGTGTCGATTGTCATACGACATCCATCCCTTCAAGGATGAGGTATAATGTGATGTTTCCCCACTAGATGTCTGTGTTATTCTCTTGGGCCAGCCATATATGTGGAAACACCATGTTGTTAATGAGTCTCAACCCCACAGTGTCATTATTTATCTGGGGGGTCATCTCTACAGAATACCAGAGGTAGTTTTGACTATTGTTCCACCTAAACAGTTTCGTAAGGTAGTATATCATACTACAAAATTCAACTTCTTCACAATTTGTTCAAAAGGTGACTAGAAGGGCACTGCAACCACTACAACCTCGCCCTAAGAACCTTCTATCCAATAGAAGCAGGTTGACAAGGTTGCAGCAAAGAGAAAAGATTCCTTCTGCACACAATCCTCTTATGTAGTTCAACTCGTTGAACAGACTCAGCCTCGCCAAAAATAGGTTTGTGACAGCCTTCCACAAACCAAGCAACACGACGTCTCCAACAAGGCAAGCAACTCACCAAGATTTAGATTCAGTAATCACTTTCCCCTCTCCTCTGGGAACTCAACACAATGGATACCATTGCTTCCTAAGGAGGGAGGATTGATTTAGGTGGATATCAGTGGCCACCCACCTATTCCACGGGCTTGAAAAATAATTTTCCATCTTGGCAGTGTTTCAACAGTTTTTCGGGTTTTAAACTTCGGGGGCCATTTTGAGGCCCTAAACGACATTTTTTGGGGATTTGAGGCCCAAATGATTTCCAAAGACATTAAATTGGGCCAATAAAAAATCGTTCTTCTCAGTTATACCTTTCCAACGGTGTATTGAGTGCCCCAAATAGAGACTGTATGCAAAAGTTACGCCCCTGGGAAGTTGATGTATCAACAACCCCCATCGGGGCTCGCAAACCTTTTGTCTTTTCATCTTCCGGGGTTAGGGTTTTGGATTTTACTTCTGTTAAAAAATCCTTTGGAGCCTCATTGTAACAATCATCTTCTTTCGAATGAGAGTATCTGTCACATCTCTTCTCAGAGATAAGCTGCCACCATACTAGCGAGTCTTTCACTCTGTATTTTTAAAGTCTTTGTACATTTCTTTCATTAATAGAAATCGTGTATTACTATATTTCTCTATTTCTAGAAATATTTATGTGTATTTCATTGTAGTATCTTTGCTTTCATTTCGTTCTAAAAAATAATTCAAATCAGTGGTATCAGAGTAGGCTGCTCTTGATCATTTTTCAGTGCATGTCCCCTATGAGATCTGAGTATAGTAAGTTGGGTCTCGAGCTTGTCTCTCTTGAGAACAATTGCTCTCACAAACCCAAGAAAACCTCAATGGAGGAAGAAAAAAATTTGACAAAGAATACGATTCTATCAATTTGTTGCTTGAGCAAGCTCTCACGCGACAGAGGGACAAAATGATGGAGAATTTTTCCCACATCCTTCAACGTCTGTCGATAGCATCAAATGCATCTTCATCAAGTGACCACTTTGGAGGAACCTCGCCTTTCAAGTTACAAGTCAATTTTGATATTCCTATATTTGAAGGTCAAATAGATGCAGATGCCCTAGACAAATGGTTAAATCTGCTAGAAGGGTATTTCTATGTTCATAATTTCTCCGACGGGGAAAAGATCACCTTCGCACTACTTAAGGCTCTCCCCCATGTCAAACATTGGTGGGAAACTTACTAGGAGGAAAGTTCCACAAAGGAGTCTAGAATATATGGGGCTGATCCCACTTGGGATTTTTATGTGGATGTGGTAAAGGAACAATATTACCATGTTGGCAACTTTGAGGACCAGTACATGAGATGGAATCAACTGCGACAAGAGAGGGGCCAAGAAGTTCTAGATTTCACCAATACATTCCATACCTTGAGCACCAAGATGGGTATCAAAGACTCTAAACACCATTTGGTTATGAAATACCGTGGGGATCTACACAGATACATCCAAATTGAAATGGATTTTCTGGACATCTCATCACTTGGTGATGCCTATCGATATGTTGTTAAAATTGAGCAGAAATTTAGGCACCAAAACAAACGGGAGTTCGGATCTGCAAATCCGCAATAATCAAAATATGAGAGAGACGGTCCTAAAAAACAACTTCCTGAAAATCAGTCTAAGCCATAGGAAAAGAAGGGTCATGGGAAGACAAAGAAGGACACTGGAAAATGGTGTGATTTCCACAAAATCCCCTGACACAACACCGATGAATCTCTCTCAAAACATTCATTGGTGGCCGAGATCAAAGACAAGGATGCAAACCCTGATTCAGAATCTGATTATGAAAATACTGGTAAAATATAGATCATCAACGGAGACCCCACTACTATTGTCACGACCGTAACAATTCAACAAGAAGAACCAATAGATCCTGAAGAGGGGGAGCACCTTTTTCATTCACAGATGTGGGTGAAGGGGACCCCACAACATTTTATTGTTGATAGCGGAAGCCATAAGAACATCATCTCAACAGAGGTCGTCAAACAGTTAAGATTGTCTACAACACCACACCCACAACCATACAACATCAAGTGGCTTCTCCAGGGACAAGATATTCATGTCATCTAGCAGTGTTGATTATCATACAACATCCATCCCTTCAAGGATGAGGTAGTATGTGATGTTTCCCCACTGGATGTCTATGATGTTCTCTTGGGCCAGCCATATATGTGGAAACGCCATGTTGTTTATGAGTCGAGACCCCAGAGTGGCATTATTTCTTTGGGGGGTCATCTATACAGAATACCAAAGGTAGTTATGACTATTGTTCCACCTAAACAGTGTCATAAGGTATTATTTCATACTACACAATTCGTCTTCTTTGCAATTTGTTCAAAAGCTGGACAGAAGGACAATGCAACCACTATAGCCTCGCCCCAAACACCTTCTATCCAATAGAAGAAGGTCAACAAGGTTGCAGTAAAGCACAAAGATTCCTTTTTCACACAATCCTCTCATGTAGCTCGACTTGTTGAATAGACTCAGCCTCGCGAACAATAGGTTTGTGACAGCCTTCCAAAAACCAAGCAGTGTGACGTCTCCAACAAGGTAAGCAGCTCACCAAGATTCAGATTTAGAAATCGCTTTCCCCTCTCCCCCATGAAATCAACACAATGGATACTATTTATTAATAAGGAGGGAGGGTTCATCTAGGTGGATATCAATGGCCACCTACCTATTCCATGGGCTCGAAAAACAATTTTCCATCTTAGCAGTTTTTCGTCATTTTTTCGAGTTCCAAACTTCTGGGGCCGTTTTTAGGCCCTAAACAATGGTTTTTGAGGATTTGGGGCCTAGGTAACTATTAAAAGCATTGACCTAGGACATTTTAAAATCTTTCTTCTCGGCTAGGCCTTTCCAACGGTGTATCGAATGCCCCAAACAAATATCGTATGCAAAAGTTACACCCCTGGGAAGTTGATGTATCAACTACCCCCATCGAGGCCTACAAACCTTTTGGATTTTCATCTTCCAAGGTTAGAGTTTTGGATTTTACTTATGTTAAAAATTCATTTGGAGCCTCATTGTAACAATCATCTTCTCGTGAATGAGAGTAGCCATCACATCTCTTCTCAGAGATAGGCTGCCACCATTCTAGCGAGTCTTTCACTCTATATTTTTACAGTCTTTGTACATTTATTTCATTAATAGAAATCGTGTATTACTGTATTTCTATGTTTCTGGAAATATTTATGTGTATTTCATTGTAGTATCTCTACTTTCATTTCATTCTAAAAAATAATCTAGATCAGTGGTATCAGAGCAAGCTGCTCTTGATCGTTTTTCAGCACATGTCCCCGATGAGGTCTGAGTATAGCAAGTTTGGTCTCGATATTGTCTCTCTTGAGGACAATCGCTCTTGCACACCCAAGAAAACCTCAATGATAGAAGAAAAGAAAAATGACAAAGCAGACGATTCTATCAATATGTTGCTTGAGAAATCTTTCACGCAACAGAGGGACGAAATCATGGAGAATTTTTCCCACATCCTTCAATGCATGTCGATAGCATCAGGAACATCTTCATCAAGAAGCCACTTTGGAGGCACCTCGCCTTTCAAGGTATAAGTCAATTTTGATATTCCTATATTTGAAGGTCAGATAGATGCGGATGCCCTAGACAAATGATTAAATCTGCTAGAAGCTTATTTCTCTATTCATAATTTCTCCGACAGGGAAAGGATCACCTTCACACTTTTTAAGGCTCTCCCCCATGTCAAACACTGGTGGTAAACTTACTGGGAGAAAATTTACACAGAGGAGTCTGGAATATATGGGGTCGATCCCACTTGGGATTTTTTTGTGGATGCGGTAAAGGAACAATGTTACCCTGCTGGCAACTATGAGGACCAATACATGAGATGGACCACACTACAACAAGAGAGGGGCCAAGAAGTTACAAAGTTCACCAATACCTTCCATACCTTGCACACCAAGTAGGGTATCAAAGACTCCAAACTCCATTTGGTTCTGAAATACCATGGGGATCTACATAGATACATCCAAACTAAAATGGATTTTATGGACATCTAATCACCTAATGTTGCCTATCGATATGATGTTAAAATCAAGCATAAATTTAGGCACCATAACAAATGGGAGTTCAGATCTACAAATCCGCAACAACCAAAGTATGAGAAAGACGGCCCTAACAAACATCTTCCTGAAAACCATTTTAAGCCACATGAAAAGAAGGGTCAAAGGAAGACAAAGAAGGACACTGGAAAATGGTGTGATTTCCACAAAAGCACCTGGAACAACACCGATGAATGTCACTCAAAAAATTCATTAGTGGCCGAGATCAAAGACAAGGAGCCAAACCATGATTCAGAATCTGATTCTTAAAATACTGGTAGAAGAAAAATCATCAACGCAGACACCACTGCTATTGTTGCGACCACAACAATTCAACAAGAAGAACCAACAGATCCTGAAGAGTGAGAGCGCCTTTTTCATTAAAAGATGTGGGTGAAGGGGACCCCGCTGCATTTTATTGTTGATAGTGGAAGGTGGAAGAACCTCATCTCAATATAGGTTGGCAAACAGTTGGGGTTGTCGTCAACACCACACTCACAACCATACAACATCGGGTGGCTTCGTCAGGGACGAGATCTTTGTGTCAGCCAACAGTGCCAATTTTCATACGACATCCATGTTACACATTATTTTTGTCACCCTTATGACCATTAATGATGTAAACCTATATGTTTCCTTCAGAGGGGTCAGTGGCTTGAATTCTTGAAGAAAGAAGGGAGAAGAAATTTTCTTGAGAGAAGAAGTTGTATTTTCCTTTGTAAAAACCCTATTAAGGAATATCTATGCAGGCTACACTATACACAGGGTGCGACGATGCCTGATCGTCGCACTCTTCTTTGAAGCTAGGCTGTGATGTCTCTGCAGGATGCCCTATGGATAGGATGCGACGATTTTCATACATGGGAAAAACGAGCATCTTCTCGATGTTTCTAGAAGGAGAATCTTCTATGGTGAGGTGGCCTCCGAATGTTTTGGATCTTACTTTCTTTCCTGATTTAGTGGGATCATCCTAACCTCATCACCTTATCCTCTTCATCTTATAAAAGGAGAGGAGCTCTCATGGAGAAGGTTAGTTGGATTGAGCTTGGGTTTTGTAGCTTGGAGTTTTTGGAGCTTGTGTATTGGCTTTGAGATTTTCTTTGTCAAGATAGATTATGAGTAGCTATCAGATATACAGTCTCAGAATCTGGGGATTAGAAGTGTGTGGGAAACAAGGAACTGTTGGAAGGAACTTGACAAACTCAAGGCATCTAGTTGTATCTTTCTTCCACATTCTTTAATACATATATATTTTTATTTATTATATGAATATTATTTGTTCATATTGTATGATTCCTTGATCACATACATAGTTTCATATCAAATAGACTATTTTGTTCATGTCTTCGTTGGCTTCTGTTTCTTTGTAGATATTTCTCCAGCCTCGCAACAAAGCTTGGATTGCATTGGCGAATTCAGATCTTTGATATTTAAAAGGTATGTTCTAGATCCATTTCTCATTTGATAATTGAAATATAAGGAAAGAGTAGTGTATTTTCTTGTTTTTTTCTAGTTTCATAGTGAAGCTAGGGGGATTGATTTGTGTCAGCACTTAACAATTAGCCCGATAAAAAAATTGGCGACCATACTGAGGAACATATTGTTTTCCTAGTTTTTATTTCTTTCTTTATTTGATTGTCTGGGTTCTATTTTCTAAGTCACTGGGAGATCCAGATGAACTCTTTCACTGTTTAAATTCATTGGAAAACCTTCATGATTCTTTATTTTTTCCATTTTTTGTTTGATCGTCACACCCTGCTTTGAGGGACAATACGACGACTTAGGATCAACACACCCTGACTTTTTGACACAGTGCGACAACACCACACTATTTTTTTTCTCTAGCCTACGACGACCGAGGATCCTCGCTCTATGTTGGTCTTACAGCCTGCGACGATTTGGGAAATTTTTAGCTTTTGGTGGTTTTTCCTTATCTAGATCTGTGATAAGTGTTTGGGGTGATTTGTCAAGTCTGTTTACATTCTGATTGATAGATTTGAATCTTTTTTTAGCCTTCTTTTATTTTTTTTAGCTTGTGTTCTTTTGAAAGATTTTGCTTTAAGTGTCTTTCAGTTACAAAGAATTGTTTTTCTTTAGAATTGTTTAGTGAAAGAACATTTCTTTTTTCTGGATAATTCATGTTAAAAGAGAAACTTAGTTTGGGTTGCTTTTGTTTTGAGGAAACTCGCTCTTGCTTTTAGTGTCTCTTTGAAACAAAAAATTTAATTTCTTGTTTTATATTAGTTTGGGGACATCCTTGCATTTGAAGTAGTGAAATTGCATGGTTTTTGGCATTTTTGGTCTTGAATTGGTGTACAGTATCTTTGGATCATTTCTTGAAGATCTTGATATTTATGAGTTTAATAAAATCTTGGGACATTGTGCATATGGGAATGATAAACATTTTCTCCTTCTCGTAATATAGCTTTCATCGAAGTGAAATATTTTCATTCTCATTTCTTTGCATTGTTTAGAGTCGGTCAAAACAGCATTTAGTCCACACCATTTTTCTCTTGAGTAACAACATCCTTAAAATAAAGAACTTATAAAAATTGATTAGACATTTTTATATTTTCTAGTAGAAAACCTACATTAGCTTAGGTGTAGGGCTTTGGAATAGGTGTGAAATATAACTTTCCAAAGCTGCAAACAAACATAGTATCTTGCGATAGGGAGAGTTAAATCCACTTGCTACATTTTTTCTTGGGAAGTCCTTATAACACAAGGGTCAATCACGAGGTCTCATTAGGACTCGAAGAGTTACTCACCCTGCTTTGTTGGTCTTAGTGTGGCGATTGCATGTATTATTGGGGGTCACTTGAAGGTATACCCACAATTATGAGTGGAAGCCTTTCGAGTTGATTTCAGGCTAGATACCCTACGTTTGCATGTGGATCAGACTATCGATTGTTTCCCTAGGCATCATTGTTGTAATTGGTAACCTTAGTGGCCTATCTCTTTAGGGTCTTTACAGGAGGTGACTGTGGAGGGGAAATTCTTCACAGTACCTAGAATCGACATTGGCCAAACTCACTCGGAATCCTTGGAGGGTATACCCATGTTTATGTGTGGAAGCTTACACCAGGGTGTAAGTCTATTAAGCAGGTCATCAATGTAACTTTTCCACCCGCTCTATCTCAACCCCTTCTTACTTTGTTCCCGCGACATTGGATTTCATCACCAACTAGTGTGTTCATTGTAAGAAGGTTTTGTTTGCTTGTTTGCTTCCTAGATTTTTAGCGTGTGTCATTTGTTTTCCCTAGCAAACTCTAGGTTGGATATTTTTTTAATGGCGCCAGTTCCTAGAATGACCAATGAAGGAACCCCTTTTCCAGGGGAACCTTTTGTTTTTCCTTCCTACAGAAACATTGGTCCTCCTCACATTGCTACTTTGAGCCTTCCAGGTCTCACAATTGGATTATTGATATGGTTGTTTTCCACTAAGGTAATCCCGAATGCAGTTAGTGCTTTATTTGTAAGCATTTCCCCCCAAGAGAATCAACCTCATGTTGATCCTTCACCTTCTTCACCAATAAGATCTTCTTCACCTTCTTCACCTGCAAGGTCTTCTTCTGTTTCATCTTCTTCGCCAAGTGAAATATTTGAATCTAGTAACCCGGTGAATATGAAGAAGAAGAAATAGAAGATTAAGAAGAAGAAAAATAAGCAAGGATACACACTTCCAACCACTGCCAGAAATGTTGGAAAACAACTAGTTATTGTTAATCGTGTTGGGAGTGTTGATGATGTCAAGATCACCCAAACAACTCGTAAGCCCAAGTACCCTTGTAGGCTTTGTAAGGGTAGCCATATTCTTAAGGATTTCCCTAGTCTATCCAAGGTTATCGAAGCATGGTCTACACACCCTCACCAACCCATGTTGTTAGCCTCTGAACAACATGTTGATGACCTCCCATCAATTAGTCACAATACAGTTGGGAAAAATAAAAGTAGAGTCAAGTTCCCGTGCATGTTATGAAAAGGGAGTCATCTAACTCACCTTTGCCCTCATATGGATGAAGCCTCGAAATTCCTGGAAGACATGATGTTTTCACAGCCTCAACTTCCATCTGCTTATCACAAGATTACTCTTGACCCACTTGTAGTTGATGGAATGATCAATCTATTCCCTTCGTCGATCAATCTGGTTGTTCATGCAGTCAATCTAGTCATGTCCTTAGTTGAACTAGTTAACAAAGTGGTCGATCCGATCCCATCCTCGGTTGTTTCCACTATCCCTTTAGAGAGTGAAACCCAAGTGGTCGATCCGATCCCATCCTCGGTTGTTTCCACTCTCCCATTAGAGAGTGAAACCCAAGTGGTCGATCCCTTTCTACCCGTCGACCCCATTCTCCCCTTAGAGAATGCACCTCAAGTGGTCGATTTGATCTTGTCATCGATCGATCCTACTCTCTCACTAGAGAGTAAACCCGATACTACCCACATTTTTCTTGTTGATACATACTCTACCCTGCTAGGGGGAATTCCTCCTTCTCCCATGGAACCCCCTCCAAGTAATGAGGACATCCTTTTTTATTGGGGTGTGCTACCTAGACCTCTTCTTCCCTCTCACATTCCTTTCAACATTACCATATAGGTTTGTGGTTGGGACGTTCCCCAGAAGATGATAGATGAAGGTTCGTTCATTATTATTTTTTCCTCTCTTTCTTGGAAAGCTTTGGATTATCCTCATCTTGTGTCGGTTACGTAGAGTCTGTTAGCTTTTAACAAAAGAACTAGTCACCCTTTAGGGGTCCTTCCTCAGTTTCCCGTAACTTTGGGAGGGAAAATTGTCCTTATTGATGTCATGGTAGTCCAAGACCCCTTGGATTTCGATTTACTCCTTGGGGAAGATTATGTCTATACCATGAAAGATACCGTGTCCAATCTTTTTCATGTGATATCTTTCCCGCACGATGGTAGAGTTGTGGCTATTGATCAAATTTCATTCGTTGTTCCTAACTCAATTATTTCTCTAAATGGCTCGTTTATGCAGTCGATGTCACCCTTGCCACAGGTCAATTATGTGGCATTGTCTCCCATGTATTCAGTTGTTGATGAAGATGAACCTCCCAATGTAAGCTCAGTCTCTTATGACTTAGATATGGTAGTCTACATGGTGATCTCTTCGATAGGGATTTTAGAGCTTGATCTCCTTACCCCTGTCGCGGCCCTCGACATGTGTTCCTTCCAGAGTGTGTTTCTTCCGTCAACTAAAGATCTCTTGGAAGCCATGATCAAGAAGAGTTTGAGCATGATTTTTTGATTTCAAGCTCATTAAAAAATGAAACCAACTTTGAGCATGATTTTCTGATTTCAAGCTCGTTAAAAAATGAAACCAGCAACGAGGATAGTTTTTTGTGTCTCTTTGGCAACCTCGTTAAAAAATGAAACAGAGGTTACAAGCATAGTTCTTGTTTTATGTGTCAAGCTCGTTAAAAAATGAAATAGATTTCCTCCCTCCCTGTTTGAGTCAAGTCTTTCATCTAGTATTTGAAGCTTCATTTCATCCACCTGTGTTGTTGGATGAGACGAAGCTTGGGGGGGAATGCTTCCAGCCTATGGACTTCATGCTGAAGTTGAGTCGCTAGTTTCTTAAGTTGGGGGCTAAGTACCAACCATGTATTGGGAAGAAGAAAACACATTTTTCTCTGGTTCAAGCTAGTGTAAAAATGAAACCAACGACCTCAAGCATAGTTTTCTATGGTTCAAGATTGTGTAAAAATGAAACTAGGTCCAAGCATAGTTTTGTTTAGTTTTAAGCTTGTGAAAAAATAAAATCTATCCTAAGCATAGTTTTGTTTTGGTTTTAAGCTTGCGTAAAAATGAAAACAATCCCGAGCTTAGTCTTTGTTCTTTCTCGTGCTCGTAAATACCTAAGAATGTAACAAAGTAAACTTTTATCACTTTTTTTAGACTCGTAAAGGTTATATGAAAAAGGAACCCCCTAGAGTTCACTTTAAGCTCTTTTCAGACTCTCTAAACATGAAAATATTTTCGAGCGATCTTGTTCTTTTCACGCTCGTTAAAATTATCTGAAGAAAACGCTTGTCGAGTGTTAGTTTATCTCTTTTTCAATCTCATCAGACTACTTTACTAAAGATGACTTTTTGGAGTTTTCGTTAGGTGTTTTTCAGACTCTCTAAACATGAAAAACCCTTCAGTTTTCTTTCTTTGGACGCATAAAACAAACATCGAAAGGCCCATATGGGACCGAACGATTCCTTCCTAGGGTTCATTAAACATACTCCAAGGGACTCATCTGAAGGATGAGCTTACATTTCAAGCATATGTTA
>JZKD02S0841061.1:191055-252186 GCA_000966675.3 Picea glauca
GCAAATTCTAGCCCCCCAGATCTAAGCGCTTTTTATAAAAAAAATGTACCTTCTCAAAACTTAGCACAAGTGGATTTTTCACCCTTTTCTTCCTCCCCTTTCGCCAATGAAGGGAAATTCATGACGAACCACACCATTACTAAAGTTAGTGATAACAACAACTAACCTTATTTACATGGTATATTTGTATATAAGTTTTAAGAAATTTGAATGTATTTAACTTATTTTTATTATGATTATTTTATATAGTTACTCATTACTATATATTATATTTTATAACATTAAAAATGTTATTTCATAAATATATTGAAAATAATTTAATGTTTAAAAGCTTATTTTTATTGTAATTTTATATTTAATATAAGTTTTTTTTTTTTTACAAGAACAGATAATTGTATTATATATAAAAGATGGTTGTAGCAGTGTTAAAACCAACCAAAGTGCATATGTTGGGTCATTCTTAGGACCCGATTGGTTAAATAAAATACCTGAGATTCAAGAGATCCTCTTTGTTTATTGGAAATTAGAGACGAACTAATGGACAAATTTTTTATCATAAAAAACAATTTTCTAGGAGTTGAATGGAATTTTTTTTTCTCGAGTCAGAAAAAAGAATTAGATCAGTTCTTTCATTTTCATGGTACATATAATAATTATGATTCCTTCCGACCATTTATTTCTATTGAATACAAAATTGGTCGGATTCTTTCTATCTTCTTGGAGGAACATTTGGTTTTGGACCTAAGGGAAAATACGATAGGAGATGTAGAATCTTTTCACATCGCATTGATAAAACAAAATGAACAGATTGGCTCAATTTTGACCCAAGAATAGGTAATTGTATTATATATAAAATATGGTTGTATCACTGCTAAAACCAACCACAATGTACATCTTCTTTAGTTCAGATCTTCCTCAAAACAATAAAGTTCCCAATAATATTTTACATATGAAGAGATTATTTTCCTGAGAAGGATTCTAGCCTATGAACAGAGAAAAATTCAAAAATACAATGTGAAACTTGTCTAATTAAGCTTAAGATTTGTATCCACGAGACCTTGAGTGCCTTCCTGAACATCGTATGTGTGTGGTTGGTACTATGGATGCTCCAATTCACGGGATGCCTGAGAGCCTACTAAGGGGATGGTTCGCTCTTGAATTGTTGCTCGATGACCTTGTTTTTCTCCTTCCAACCGACAATTTCAACCGAGAATTTTGAACTGGGTGTCGATTGAATCTCCTAAGCATAATTGCCACTTCTTTATCTTGTATTTTTTCCCTCGCTTGCATTTCTTGTCGTAGATGTGATTGAATTTCATGTAGGTCTATAATTTCTTGTTGTTGGTGTTCTACTTTGGATTTAAATCCTTCAATTTCACAAGTCTTGTAGTCACAGATTATCTGACCTTTGCGCCACATCCTAAGAATGTTGTTTGTCTGTAAAGTGTTATGCAGATGCTACAAGAGATGTAGGGTGTTCCAATGCAGCGATCAATAACCATCCTGCTGCGTAGGTTTTAATGCTACGGCGACTAGTATATATACCGTCGAATTATCTTGATATATATACTGAGATATATTCAACAGTGTATATACCACCTGCCGCAACATGATGGTTATTGATCATTGTTCCAATGCTAGGGGAGCCTGGGAATTACTATGCAAACACCATGAGTAATAGTGCTAACAAACTTCGTTCATATACAACCCATCAAATAATGTTTCGTAAATTTGGTAGCCTTCACTCCTTGTGCGTTTTTCATTGTCAACTCCTGGAATGATGATTGTAATTTCTGATTCAAGTCCTCTAGTACTTTCAAAATGACTTGCATGAACGATTTCCCCATTATAACGTCGTGTGTAATTCCATTCCCACATGCAGAGATTTAATTCAGGGGATGAAGTTTAAATGTTTGTGTGAGAGCGAGAAGTCTCATCTACCATGTGGAGCATGTGACTCTTGAAGGTTAATATTAGTATTGATGATGTGTTAGTGTGGTCGGTTGAATGAAATAAAGTAGTGGGGAGAGTCACATCACTCGCCACCTTGAAATTTTTTGATTTTTCATAACCTTTTGTGCCTAATTTTGGCTTTAAGTCTTTATTTGCCCCATTTGTTAACCTTGATGCTTCTACCTTGTTATGATGAAAGTTTTTTTCCACATTCCCTTCTTCCATATCTCTAAGGCATTTTTTATTTTTCATAATCTTTTGTGCCTAATTTTGCTTTAAGTCTTTATTTGCCCCATTTGTTAACCTTGATGCTTCTACTTTGTTATGATGAAAGTTTTTTTCCACATCCCCTTCTTCCATATCTCTAAGGCATTTTTTATTTTTCATAACCTTTTGTGCCTAATTTTGGCTTTAAGTCTTTATTTGCCCCATTTGTTAACCTTGATTCTTCTACTTTGTTATGATGAAAGTTTTTTTCCACATCCCCTTCTTTCATATCTCTAAGGCAAATAATACATGGTGCTAACCTTATTGTGCTTTAAGTTTTCTTGGTTTACCTCTCGATTTTGTTGTTGTTGTATGTGAAAATACTCCAAAAAAAAAAAAAAAACCTACCACTATGATGCTTTGAGATTTGTCTTCAAGTATTAATGTCAATCCTTTATATACCACCAAGATCTGTGTTTGATTATTGGTTGTGTGACCCAAACCGCATAAGTAACTATGTTCTTTTGTGACCCCTTGCTTCTGCAACCTCATATATTTAATATAAGCTATTTAACTCATCTTCAAGATTATTTGTTATTTTTTCAATTAATTCATTTCATGAATAAGTGGACTTCCCACCCTATTACAAAGAGAAAGTATATAAATAAAATTCTAAAGAAATTCAAGTAATCTTTTTTTTTTTTAAAGGTTCAATAAACCAATTCTAATCTCAATAAATATTATCGTAATTTTATATGCCATCTTAAAATTACATATTTTGTTTTCTTCTAAATTTAAAATTAAACACTATTTAATTACTTAACATTAAAGTAATTTAAAATTAATAAATATCCATCCTCCATTATAATAAACAAAATATTAAAATTAAATAATCATATATAACAATAAAATTTACAATATATATTATTTTTAATGGCATTTTTAAATTATTATAGTTTTGATGAGTGAAAAGGTTAGAAGTTAGAGAATATTTATGGATAAACATTATATACATGATTTCTAAACGTCCAAAATTTCAAGTGAGAGATTGTATATATATCAATGACAACCAAAAAAACTCATATATAGGAAACAAGTGAGAAATTGTATTTAAAGAGATAGATAAATAGGTTACCATTGAAAAAGAGTTAGGTAAAGAAATTGAATTTACATAATCAATATGTCCTTAAAGATTAAATACGAAGGAGAATTAATTTTTTGAGAAAGAAATAATAAAAAAATCTAAATAACCATTTATCATTTATTAGAAGAAATTTGAGATGGGGAGAATAAAAATATTTAAAAAGGTTGAAATGGATTAAATATAATATAAAAAAATATTTATTAATATATGATATGAAAAAAATGTGATTAGATTGGTAAAACAGAAGCAGAAAAGGATGAATTTATAATATAATATAATAGTGTAATATGATATAATATAATAATGAATATAATGGTGTTGGTGGAGATTACCAAATAATATAATAATGGTATGTTATTATTATAATATAATATCATAATATAATATAATCTCAAAAAATAAAATGAATAAAATAACAATGAAAATGATATAGAGTGAAAGAAAAAGGAGAACTTAGTGTTTCTAGTAATGAGAATAATGAAATGGAAAAGACCAAAAGAATGTCAAGGAGAAATGAAGAAAAATGGGGGAAGGGGGTAAACAATATGGGGAGACCTAATGATCCAAGTTATAAATGGTGGGATTCCAAGATTGGCTAAGTTTGTAGTTGTCTTCGTGATTAAAATTTTTAGGATGTTTTTCTATGTCAAGATCTTCTCGAATGAGCCGAGAAGAGTAATAGGGGGTGGAAGCTAGGATTTGTGTTTGCTCAAAGCAAATAGGTGTTTGGATTTGACAGAGTGTTCAATAATAGCTGATTTGGAAATTCAGTCATGGGTAGTATCAACTATATGTTATTTGAGACAGACTTTGAAGGATCTACTGGTTTGACCTATGTAAGATTTGCCACAAGAGCAGGGGATTTGGTAAACTCCTAAGCCCAACATTGGGTCAGATTTGTCTTTCGCAGTTCTAAAGAGTTGTTTAAGGGTTTTATAAAGTTTGAAAATAGATTCGATGTTCTTCTTAGCTAGGAGTTTTGAGATAAGATCGGTGGTCCGTTGAATGTAGGGTAGGGAGATGAGAGCACAAGGAGGGGAGGAGGATGAGGTTAAATTTGCTTTAGGTTTGATGACAAAGTGAAAAGCTTGGTTGATTTGGGAGAGAGAGTAACCATTAGTTAGGAGAGCCCTAGTCAGGTGGGATTTTTCTTCTACGAGGAATTATGGGGAAGAAATGCAAAGGGAACATGTAATCAAAGTTTTTAGGACAACAAATTTTTGAGTTGGGTGGTGGTGGGAGCTAGCATTAAGGTATTTGTTTGTATGGGTCTTCTTCCTGTAGACTTGGTGGGTGAGGGAGCTATCAAGAAGACGAGAAATAAGGACATCCAAACAGGTAAGGGAGTTGTCCTTTTGGGTTTCCATAGTGAATTGGATGTGGGGGGAAAGGTTGTTAAGGTGGTTGAAAAATGCAGTCAGGTTGGAATGGCCATGAAGCCAAATAAAGAAAGTACCATCTACAAACCTAAACCAATATTTGGGATTGAGATGAAATTTGTTTAGGGCTAAAGACTCAAAGTGTTTCATAAACATATTGGCGACAACTAGTGATAAAGGTGACCCCATGGTTGTACCTTCAGTCTATTCATAGAAAACCCCTTTGAAGGTGAATAAGGTGGAGGAGAGACAGATTTCAATGAGGTTTAGAGTTTCAGGATCAATGAATTTGGAGATCAAGGTGAGGGCCTCAGAGATTGGGATTTTGGTAAATAAGGAAAGGACATCAAAGCTTACCATAAGGTGTTGGTCACCAAGGTGAAGATTTCAAGTTTTGTGAATGAAATCAGTGGGTTTTCGATGAAGGATTGAAGCTTATCAACGAGGTGTCACACAAGGGAATGAGTGGGGGCTTCAATGGCGCTTACTATGGGTCGGAGAGGGATGTATTTTTTTGATGTATTTTGGGTTGACCATAGATCCTTGGGGTTTGGGGGTTGTGAGGACTAAGACGCTTTTGAATATTGGGTTTGAGGGAAGAAGATTTTATGGCTTTGGTGACCATGTTGGTGATGGAATTAATAGGGTTTTTGGGTAGAGGTTTATAAGTGGAAGAAGAGAGGAGGTCAAAAAGTTTGGATTCATAGTTGGAGGTGTTCATAATAACTAAAACATTGTCTTTATCGACTTTGAGGATAATGATGTTAGGGTTGTCATTAAGGCGACGAATAACAAGAAGTTGTTATTTAGGTAAGTTGAGTTTAGTTGGCTTGGATCGCCTAAGGATTCTTCCACACTTTTGCATAATTTCCTTAGCTTCGTGAGTGGGAAGGTTGTGGGTAATGGATTCTATGGAGAAAATAATGTCTTCTATTGGGATATGCCTCGGAGTTAGGAAAAACTTAAAACCTTTTTCGAGAACAGTTTGAGCAAAGAGAAAATTATGATAGTGGATGGACCGGGGCTGGAAGAAGGTGGGGAAAGAGAGGACAAAGAGGTAGTAAGGCTGCCTTAGATTGGGTGAGAGACGGTTTAATTAGGGTTACGTGAAGAAAGGAAAAGATGGAGTTTGAAACAGGGAATGCCTTTGTCTTGAAGGGAGGACTGTTTCCGGATTATAACACGCTGATCGAAGAAAGGGTCGATTTTCTTTTGTTTTGGATTAGGGATTCTATATGAGTCACAATTAAAGGTGGCTAACCCTGTGTTAGGTTCAAAAGAATTGTCACACAGAGTGGATGGAGAGGAAGCACCGTTTGGTAACAGACTGGAGATTGACTGCTCTTCGTTGTGCGTGCTGTGAAATTTAAGAGTTGGTAATTCCGCGCAACCCAAGTGGAGAGAAGTGGAATCATAAGGAGCCACTACTTTGTGACTGATTAAAGAGAGGGGGGAGGGGTCAAAATGGGAGTGGATCGAAGTTCGAAGGTGAGATGAAACTTGGGAGAAAAACTGCTTAGAAAAAGGATTGGAGAATTTACAGATTTGTTTCTGAGAGGAAGATTAAAAAATAAACTAGGCTACGATAAAGAATCTTCGTTCAATCACAGACCATTTATCAAAAGAGATTACAAAATCTAGTTTTAGATGGAGGTTATAAACTTTCTGAGATAAACGATTTATATCGTACTTATGAAATGGCTTTCCTTGCGCAAAATGACATTGATGGCTTTGGTGATAATTCTAGTAAGATTAGCCCTTGGATTATGCTTGTGGATTCGAGAAAACGGGGAAGGATGCTAGAATCACAACATCGTTTCAATAAGGTGAGATAGACAACTCTTTTCATCATTTTAATATTAATGCATAACTTTTCAAAAATCAAAGTTTTTTTGAAAAAATCTTTCATAGACGTTAAAAATATGAGAATGTAAGTTTTCACAATTAGACATAATGTTAGAGAATATTTTTGGATAAACACCGTGTACATGGTATATTAAAAAATATTTCCAGATAAACACTATGTTATGTAAGAAATAATAAAAAAATCAAACTAGTTATTGAGCAAAGAAATTTGAAGTGGGAAGAACAAAAATATTAAAAAGGGTCGAAATAGATTAAATATAATATTAAGAAGATATTTGATTATATTGGGAAAAAATGAAGAAAATATGCGATTAGATTGGTAAAAAGAAGTAGAAAATGATGAGATAATAATATAATATAATAGTCTAATATGATATAAAATAATAATGAATATATATAAAATGAATATAATGGTGTTGGTGGAGATTACCAAGTAATAAAGGGAAATAATAATGGTATGCTAATATTATAATATAATATTAAAAAATAAAATAAATTAAATAACAATGAAAATGATATTGAGTGAATGAAATGGAGAATTTAATGTTTTTGGTGATGTCAATAATGAAACGATAAAGATCAAAAGAATGAGCATTAGTAATGAAGAAAAAGAGGGGAAGGGGGTGGATGGAGAAGGAAACAATAAGGGGAGGCTTAATGATCCAGGTTATGAACGGTGGGTTTCCAGGATTGGCTAAGTTTTTAGTCGTCTTCGCGATTTAAATTGTTAGGATGCTTTTCTATTTCAAGAGCTTCTTCGAATGAGTCGAGAGGAGTAATAGGGGGTGAAAGCTATGATTTTTGTTTGGTCAAAGAAAATGAGGTGTTTGGATTTGAGAGAGTGTTCAACGATAGCTTATTTGGAAATTTGGTTGTGGGTAGTATCAACTATATGTTCTTTGAGATGTGCTTTGAAGGATCTACAGTTTTGACCTATGTAAGATTTTTCATAAGAGAAGGGGATTTGGTAAACTCTTGGGCCCAACATCAGGTCAGATTTGTGTTTAGTAGTTCTAAAGAGTTGTTTAAGGGTTTTATAAGGTTTGAAAACAATTTTGATGTTCTTCTTAGCCAGGATTTTTGAGATAAGATCGGTGGTCCCTTGAATGTAGGGCAAGGAGATGAGAGCACGAGAAGGGGAGGAGGATGAGGTTAAATTTGGTTTAGGTTTGTTGGAAGAGTGAAAAGCTTGGTTGATTTAGAGGAGAGAGTAACCATTAGTTAGGAGGGCCCTGGTTAGATGGGGTTTTTCTTCTGGGAGGAATTGGGGGGAAGAAATGTGAAGGGAATGCGTAATTAGGATTTTTGAGACAACAAATTTTTGAGTGAAGTGGTGGTGGGAGCTAGTATTAAGATATCTGTCGATATGGGTCTTCTCTATAAAATTGGTGGTTGAGGGATCCATCGGGAAAATAAGAAATAAGGACATATAAAAAGGGAAGGGAATTTTCCTTTTGGGTTTCCATAGTGAAGTGGATCTGAGGAGAAAGGTTGTTAAGGTGGTTGAAAATGAAAGTCATGTTGGAATGGCCATGAGGACAAATAAAAAAATGTGTCATCTACAAACCTAAAACAACATTTGTGTTTTAGATGAAAGCTATTTAGGGATAAAGACTCAAAATGTTCCATGAATATATTGGCGACAATTGTCGATAAAGGTGACCCCATGGTTGTACCTTCGAACTGTTCATAGAAAACCCCTTTTAAGGTGAAGAAGGTGGAGGAGAGACAGATTTCAATGAGGTTTAGGATTTGATGATCAATTAATTTGGAGATCAAGGTGAGGGCTTCAAAGACTAGTATTTTGGTAAATAAGGAAACGACATCAAAGCTTACCATAAGGTCTTGGTCACCAAGGTTAATATTTCAAGTTTTGTGAATGAAATCGGTGGAATATTTAATAAAAGAAGAGGGTTTTTCTGGTGAAGGCTTGAATATTATTAGCATGGTGTCATACAAGGGCATGATTGGGGGCTCCAATGGTGCTTACTATGGGTCGGAGAGGGATGTCTTTTTCATGTATTTTGGGTTGACCATAGGTCCTCGAGGTTTGGGGTTTGACCTCCTCTCTTCCTCCACTTATAAATCTCTGCCCGAAAAAATTATTAAGTCCATCACCAACATTGTCACCAAAGCCATAAAATCTTCGTCCCTCAAACCCAACAACCAAAAGCATCTTATTCCTCACAGCCCCCAAACCCTGAGGATCTATGGTCAACCCAAAATACATAAAAATACATCCCTCTCTGACCGATAGTAAGCACCATTGGAGCCCCCACTCATTCCCTTTCCAGACACCTTGTTGATAAGCTTCAAACCTTCATCAGAAAAACCTCCTCTTTTATTAAATATTCCACCGATTCCATTCACAAAACTTGAAATATTCACCTTGGTGATCAAGACCTTATGATCAGCTTTGTTGTCATTTCCTTATTTATCAAAATTCCAAACTCCAAAACCATCACCTTTATATCCAAACACATTGATCCTGAAACCCTAAACCTCATTGAAATATGTCTCTCCTCCACCTTCTTCACCTTCAAAGGGGTTTGCTACGAACAGACCAAAGGTATAGCCATGGGGTCACCTTTATCACTAGTTGTTGCCAATATATTTATGGAACATTCTGAGTCTTTATCCAAAAACATATTTCATCTCAAACCCAAACGTTGGTTTAGTTTTGTAGATGATACCTTTTTTATTTTTCCTCATGGCCATTTCAACCTGGCTACCTTTTACAACCACCTTAATAGCCCTTCCCCCCACATCCAATTCACTATGGAAACCCAAAAGGACAACTCCCTTCCCTTTTTGGATGTCCTTATTTCTTGTCTTCATGATGGCTCCCTCACCCACCAAGTCTATAGGAAGAAGACCCATACTGACAGATAACTCATTGCTAGCTCCCACCACCACCCGACTCAAAAAAAAATATTCCTAAAAACTTGGGTGTGTCATTCGCATCCATGCCCCCAAATTCCTCGTAGAAGAAAAATCCCACCTAACTACGACCCTCCTAACTAATGGTTAGTCTCTCTCCCAAATCAACCAAGCTTTTCACTTTGTCAACAAACCTAAACCAAATTTAACCTCAACCTCCTCCCCTCCTTGTGCTCTCATCTCCCTTTCCTACATTCAAGGGACCATTGATCTTATCTCAAAACTCCTGGCTAAGAAGAACATCAAAAATATTTTCAAACGTCCTTATAAAACCCTTAAATAGCTCTTTAGAATTGCTAAAGACAAATCTGACAAGATGTTAGGCCCAGGAGTTTACCAAATCCCTTTCTAATGTGCAAAATCTTACATAAGTCAAACTGATAGATCCTTCAAATCATGTCTCAAAGAACATATATTTGATACTACCCACAACTGAATTTTGAAATCAGTTATTGTCGAACACTCTGTCAAATCCAAACACCTCATTTTCTTTGACCAATCAAAAATCCTAGCTTCTGCCCCCTATTACTCCTTTTATCTCATTTGAGAAGCTATTGAAATAGAAAAACATCCTAACAATTTTAATCGCGAAGACTGCTACAAACTTAGCCAATCCTGGAATCCCACCATTCATAACGTGGATCAATAGGCCTCCCCCTCTTGTTTCCTTCTCCATCCGCCCCCTTCCCCCTTTTTCTTCATTTCTCCCTCACATTCCTTTGTTATTTTGTGTTTCATTATTCTCATCACCAGAAATACTAAGTTCTCCTTTTCATTCACTCTATATTATTTTCATTGTTATTTCATTCATTTTGTTTTCTGATATTATATTATATTATATTATAATATTAGCATACCATTATTATCTCCCGTTATTATTTATTAATCTGCACTAACACCATTATATTCATTTTCACAAAATATTCATTATTATATTATATCATATTATCATAGTATGCTATTATATTATAAATTATTATCTCATCCTTTTCTGCTTCTTTTTTACCAATCTAATCACAACTTTTCTTCATTTTTTAATATTTTTATTCTTCTCACCTCAAATTTCTTCTGCTAAACAACTATTTAGATATTTTGATTTTTTTTTCTCAACAAATTAATTTCCCTCCTTTATTTAATCTCAACAGACATATTGATTCCATCAATTCAATTTATTTACCTAATTGTTTTTCAACGGTAACCTATCTATCCACCTATTTAAATATAATCTTGGCACTCATTTCCTACATATGGGATTTTTGGTTGTCCCTGATGATGGGTGGAGTGTCCACTCAAAACATTGGGCATTTTGAAACCATGTACTTAGTGTTTATCCAAAAATATTCTATAACTTTATGTCTAACCGTGAAAACTTACATTCTCATAAGGTTAGGAAGGTCAAATTTTAACAAATATTTTGATATTGAGATCTAATGTGGGTGTATGAAGGACAATCTAAGAGAAAGTGTGTTTCATTGTCAACCCTTTGTCATAAAGATGACAAATTATTTCTACCCATGATGTTTTAGGAATTTTCCAACGTCGTGTTTCACCATGGAGCTCATGAGAGTTTATCCTTATTTTGGAAATGTTGATTTTCTTCTTTATGCTAGTCAAAACATAAAGATATTTTTTATATTCTATATTAGGTTTGATCACCTCATTATAGTATCTTAAATTTTATTTTATCTTCTAATTCTTTATCACACCACAAATTCTCCTTAAATTTAAATGCAATAATATGCTTAATATTATTGTTATCCTAAAGGGGGGCCTCCTCATGTATACCTCAATTATTTATCCAAGACTTGGCATCTTTATGCCAACCTCGCTTGAGTCGTAGGCAATTTTAATGGGAGTTTGAAGCAATCATAGGAAGCCTCTTTTCTTCCATGGTTTTCACCTTGGTCTTGTACATTAGGTACCTAGTCATAGACATGCTCTCAATCGAGGGAAGACTCACTTCTATGAGGAGGATAGGATGGGGTGTATTGCCTTTGATTATGAGATTATAAGTTATAAAACATTTTTGGATTTTCTCTATCATTCTCCACAATTCTCTAGAGATGTTGTAACCCCAAACTTCACAACCATATAATATAACAGAAGTGGTGAGATTCTCAAAGAGGATTTTCTTCTTATCTCATAGCCAAAGGTTTGTTGATTTACAATTGTTTTCAAGCCCATAATAAGATTTCCACCCTCCATTTATAATTTTCTCAATGTTATAATTCCAATTGATCTTGTGATGAAGATCATTTCTGACATATTTGTATGAAGTGACTTACTCCAAGCTATTGTTGTCATACAAAAAATTACCATAACTCATATTTTTGGATTTAGTTATCATAACCTTTGTTTTTTCAATGTTAATAGTCATGCTTGTACCAGAGCATAAATCCTTGAGAATGTTTAGTTGCTTGTAGAGATCATAGGGACTCTTCGTCATAAGAACAATATCATTAGCATAAAGAAGGAGGATGATGGTTATACCAACTAGATTTTGGATGACACAACCTTCTTCTTCCAAACAACCCTCTAACTTGCCAATGTGTATGCCAAAAAGGGTAGGGGATAGGGCACATCCTTTATTAACTTCTATATTACAATTAATTTATTATGAACATCCCTCATTGTTACTAAGCTTGGCAATAACATTCTCGTACAACCTTATTGTAGTGTCTCTTAGCTTGAAAGGAACTTTTATCTCATTTAGCCTATTCCAAATGTTAGTCATGGGCACTGTGTCAAAAAAAATTCTAAAGTCAATGAAACCATACAAGATATTGGTTTTATTATTGTGACACTCCTTTGTAATGATCTTAAGCATAACAAGGTGGTCCACAGTTGAATGATAGCTCCTAAATTTGGCTTGGCCTTTAACTCTTTTTCCATGGATTTCTATTCATACATTGATCTTATTTTCCAAAATAATTCCATATAACTTGGCTAAAAGGGGGCTAAGAATAATTGTTCTATAATTAGAGGGATGGTTTTTATCCCAACTTTTAAAAATAGGTAGAATGAGGCTTTGAGTCTAGGGTTTAAGGAATCTCTACATAACCTTTAAATTGAAGAGCTTGTGGATGTGAGGGATGAGGATAGGCCCTCCAATTTTTAAATTTTTTGTTTGGTAGCCTTGAATGTCTTAGCTTTCCCTTTTGTGATATGTTTAACCCAAAACTTTATGTCTTCAATAAAAATAATCTTCCTTTGTAGAAATGTTTTGAATGTTTTCCATGACATCAATGGATTTGTAAATATTTCTATAGTATGAATTCCAATCCCTCAAATGAAACATATTATTTTATTTAGTTTTACAAGTGAGAATTTGCCTCCAAAATTTATTGGGATCTAACTTATAGAGGTGCAAAACCTTCTCTTGGTTCCTATTTATATATATTACATTTTTTTCCTTTTAAATAGGGATTTGTACCTATTTATCTTGTTGGATTTTGAGGACTCATTAGAAGCATCCCTAATGAATTTTATAAAAATATTACATTATTTATCATACCAAGGGTTGGTCATTCTATTTTTAGTTCAACACCACCTCGATGGAGAATTTATTAATGGAAGTAGAGAGGGTTGTTGTGAAATTATGATAAAAGTTTTCAATATTGTCCTTATTTGATAGGAAATTCAATTCATTACTTAAATCCTTTAAAAAAATATCATCTTTATCTTGGGCGAAGATTAAGTGTTTTTTTTCATCATAATTCTTTTCAATGGGGATTTTGTGCATGCCAAATTTTAGAGTTAGGGTTAAAGGTATATGATCATACTCGGGCTCATTGTCGCTTAGGATGTCAAGATTTACTATCTGGTTGGATACGAGGATATCAAATATCACATAATCTACAACATTGCTACCAAGCCCATGAATACAATTCATTTGGTTGGATTTTGATCACTTCATTAGACCATTGCAAATTATTAGATCTTGAGAACTGTAAAACTTGATGAGCTCGGTACCAAAAAAATTCTCAACCAAGTCTTCAGAGTTTCTTTTGTATCTGCTAGCTAAAACAAGGTCTTCATCTAGCCATAGAGGATTAGTGTTGGATCATTGCTTAAAACAATAGCTTGATTAATTGTTCTTCTAGAATTAAATTCTAATAGCAAGAGTATACTTCCTTCCTTTCTTAAACAATAAGTATAATGTTCTAAGCCATTGTAGAGACAATTTTTATCTAGATTGTTTTCCTATAAAAGATAGAATTAATAGGCACAAAATAACATATTGTTATATAAATCTTCTTAGCATTAATATCTAGAATCTCAATCCATATGTACTAATTGAAAGGGTATTTATTTTGAATCCTAATATGAGGAAAAATGTTCTTTTTTATGTAACAAGCTATACCTCTAATCCATCTATGGTAGGATCTCTTGTTCCATATGGACCACAAGACAAATCCTTGTATGTTAGGGACCTTAGATTCTTCATGCTCCCAAGTTTCAGTAATAATAAAATATCAATTTCACTTGGGATCCAACTTAAGATAGGCCATTTGCTTCATAGAAAGACATGACAATTCCAAGTATGGCATTTTTTTAGGATTCAAATATTAAGCTTAAGTATAGTATTCTAAGCGACTATTTGTGTTTGAAAAAACCATACATATAGATATGTAGGATAATAT
Source organism: Picea glauca (assembly GCA_000966675.3). NCBI lineage: Eukaryota > Viridiplantae > Streptophyta > Pinopsida > Pinales > Pinaceae > Picea > Picea glauca. Next base: position 205,188 of record JZKD02S0841061.1, read on the forward strand.
TCAAATAAAAACATATAATTTACTATTAAACTTGTAAATTTTGGTGAATATTATCAATGTAACCATATTTTGTGTAAAAATAAGAATGTTTAAAGGGAAAATGTCCATTTGGAAAATATATTTTTATAAAAAATGACCAAAGAATAGCCAATTTACAAAAATTCACCCTTAAAAAATACCAATTTCCAAGAGAGGATTCAAAGTGTCTCATATTCCTAATTATTATTATCTTTTTGGCATTTATCCCTAATAATAGCTTTTCTATTCCTAATTATTGCCCATTTTCCTTTCTTCCTTGCTTGCTTCTTTTACTTTTTGAACTTCCTTCTTTAATTCAGTTTGGTCTTCTAGACTGAGGTCTTCATTTATAAATATTCTTGAACCTTTTAATCTTAGATTTTTAATGAGTATGCCATATTTATGGTCATTAGATATTATTTTAACATGAATCAACCTATCCTAATGCTCAATTATTTTTCCCAACCTCTTTGATTCTATGAGACAAGTTGTTTCAATTTGTAATTTATTTTGTAGTTCTTCCTTGACTAGTGCTAGCATGTCCTCATCTTTCTTCTCTTTTGAACAAAACATTATGAGGTTCAAGGCTCTTTGGGTGCACTTGTGGTCTAAATATATAAGCTTATTCATTTCCTCTTTAATGGTTTTGATATCCAATTTACCTTTTGTCGATCCATTTTCATGTATCACCTTTTATTTTTAAGTTTACCCATATGTAAAATCTTTCCCCCTTCCATTTGTTTTATGTTCCACCATGCTCCTACACATGGAAAATTTTCACTATACTTAGCCATTTTTCTTACCTGTGTGGGATTCCTTACCTTGTGTGGGGCCCTCTTTTCATAACCATCTCCCACATCTCACACAAGATTTATCTCATGCATTAGCCATGTTTCGCATAACACAACACTTAGTTTATTTCCTGTAGTCTGAATAACCTAACCTTATCGTTCCCCTCCACACATCTACACTTCCACACAACTCTTGTGCGGAGAAATTCACATAGCCTTCCCTATGCACTCTCACACACTTTACATCTCCATACAACTACACTTATGCATAACTAGTTTCTAAAGGGATTGATATCTCTTCTATGCTTAGTGAAATATTCATCCATATCTTGTGCTTTGCACACTGCTCAAGGGTTATTTATGATCCATTAATTGGTTCCAATTTGAAAGGTAAAGGGTGATGATCCAAGGTTAATATGGATTAATTATCCCATTTTCACATGAACCACTTGCTTTTCAAAGTAACTTCTATTTATGGTTTCCCTTATTTCAAAGGATATTTGTATGTGTTGAAGGGATGTTTTAGAAAATTCTATTCATTTACTTAACCTTTAAGCAGCTCGAGCTCTATAATTCAGTGTTACATATATCAAAGTGCCTTGGAAGAATAAGAAAGATGGCAACTAGAAGCAAGAAAGAGCCTTTTTGTAGGGATAATTGTAACTCTCTTGTGTGCCAAGCTAAATCATTTCATAGGTTTGTGGCATATCAATGGTTTCAGAGTCCAACTCCTGGAAAAAAAAAGTAGAATAACAAAATATGGACGAATGACTTAGTTAATGTTGGTTTCATTCCTGAAGTCTTCAACTTTAGGGAGTTGGTTTTCTAGTATGCATGTAGATTTGATTCAAAATGAAGAAAAAATTGAGTAGTTTCTAAAGGGAAGAACCATGTTCCACTAACCCCCAAGATATTTAAAATAATTCTTCGACTACCTTCCTCCAACCAAATTCTTAGGATTCCTGATGCTAACTCTTTTATGGATTCTCAGGGTGGTGGGATTATTTTTTTAATAGATTTTATGGTGCCCTCTACAAAAATGATAGTTGACCATTCAACCATTGAAATAACTCTATTGGTAGAGCCATATCGATATTTTCATGGATATTTGCATGATTAATGAGATGGGAATCCACTTCTCACATTCCTAGGTCAATTTTATATTTACTGCATTTTTCTTTTCGAAAAGAAGCAATGTTCGACTAGGCTAGGGTAATCTCAAATGATATTTCCTTTTAGTTGGCCAATTAATTAAAGGCTTAGAGATTCTTCATGAATGCATATCTGGTCCTGGTAGCCACCTATTGTAATGTGTTTGAAGGGTTACCCCTGAGAGAAAATTTAGATGTTAAGAATGAACCAGTCCAATTTTAGTACCTTGTGCTTGGGAAGAATAAGGCCCCATTCCATTTTTGTCTTATTCAATATATATTTCTAAAAGAATTTAGATATATGTTTACTGGAGAAACAAAGGATAACCCAAGAAACAAAGGATTTTTTAAAAGGAAAGGGAGTTTGTGTACATCAAGTTATATGGTTATGAGGAAAGCCCTTTTATTTTCTCGATATTTGTTTGTAATAGGTATTTTGTTGCAGAGGCTTGTAGACAGTATAAAGCATGGTCTATCATTTTTTAAAGAAAGAGAAAGAGGCAATTTATCTCATTTTCCTTTATTATTTCCAATATAACAATAAGAAATGCCTCCCACTTGTTATAATGTTTTGAAATGCTAAACACATTTGATATGAAGGAAGCACGACCTATCCAAGGGTTTGACCCCGACGAGTTGTTATCGCAACATTTGGCTTCCATGAGATATAGCAAATGTTTTACAGGGATTGCTAAAGGAACTAGCGGTAATGACCCAAATACCCCCAAGAAAAAGGAGAAACATATATAAAATGATGATTTGGTCACCGAGGTTAGTTCCAACATTGAATGACAAAAAAACAAAACAAGGAAAAGAGGTAAAGATGCAGCCATTGTTAAATATTCTTCTGCACCCCATACATGTAGGAGTTCCTCCTCTACACAAAAGAAACAAGAATTAAATATAAGCAAAGAAGACAATAATTAAGAATGTGTTAGAGAATACGATGAAGATGACTCACCCCACATTAATATTGAAAGACCACACACAATATCTCAGTAGAAAAGGAAGAGAAGTTCAAAAAAGAAGGATTCACAGAATTCAAGAAGCCCAAGGAATCCAGACGATATGGAAATAGATAGTGATACTATACCTGATTGGGTATCCCTTAGAATTGTTGAAAACTAGAGAATTGTAGAGGAGTTGGCTCAAGAAGAGACAACATTTTTTGAAGAGAAGTCATTAAAATTGCACAATGCAAAATATAGTAAAGAAGAGAAAAAATTGCATAGAAAAAGTCAAAGATAAAAATAAGAAAGTAACTCAAAAGTAGAGTTCTGAGGTTGACGTCTTAGGAATTGGACCCTCGGGACTCCTAAAATTTCATATTACTACCAGAGACACTCTTTCCCATTCCATTTTAGAATAGGAGTTGGAAAATATTAGCTTGAAAAGAAGAATAAATTAACTTGAGGACACATTAAGTCCCAAACCATTGTTCGCAGAGCCATTGGCTATTATTTCTTCAGATCAAATGCCTCCAAGTATACCAGATATCAGTAAGAAAACCCGCTAGATTGTTGATCAAGAGAGTTAGATTGTATTCCACAAAAATATTAATATTGATAAGTGATTTAATGTTATTTCACAAGCATGGGAAGTTAGTTCAATCCTAAGAAATTTGTCACAAAGGATCGCCAACTTCATGGAATATTTGAAAAGAGACTTGGAACATGATGAAGCTTTTTATAAAAATGATTTAAGTACGTTTATTGCATGGGTTTCTAGTTTAAGTGATTATCATAGAAACCAACAACAATTTCCTTCAAACCATAGAATAAAATAGTTAAAAGCAAGCTAGTTGGAAAGGATACAAATGTTACAAGATTCAATTTCCACATGTACAAAGATAAATGACAAAAGAAGTGGTGAATTATTTAAAGCACTAGAAATTGTTAAAGACCTTAAAGTCCCACAAATTATAATAGATTATATGTTTATAACTAAATAAAAATTAGACACAGAGTTGGATGTGATTAAAGCCTCATGGGAAAGCAAGTTGAACAACCTCACTGAATTTTTGGAGGATGAAATTAAGCGGTGGCTTGTTACCTTTGTAAATAAAAATGAATAATACATGCAATCAGTGAAACAAATGCATTCCTAATGTGAAGAAATTGGAGAAGAAATATTCTTTCTTAGGGTTAAACAAGACATCATCGTCCTGCCAATGAAGGAATATATTGAAGAATGGCTCAAGAAATCATTGGAACAAATAGTTAACCCAAAATAACTACCAAGAAGAAGTTATTCCAAGAAGGTTAGAAGCCCAAATATAAATACAAGAAGACCTTATCGTCGAAAGCATTTGCAAGAGAGAGAGAGAGAGAGAGATCCATCTTCCATTTATCTATTATTTTGTGAGTGCATTTTCCTTTGAAGAATTTCCCCCCTTTTCGTCCTAGTATTTGATCATCCAACTTTATTAAGTGCATTTTTTATTTGTAAATTTGATCCCTAACTTCATTTCTCCTTGTCTTTCAAGTTACCGATACTATATTATTTGGTCTATGGGAGCCCCATCCCAGTCCATTTGGAAGAATGTATTTCCTTTAATCATTTAAGTATCCCGAACATTGTGTTTGGTAATAGGAAAACACTTTATTTGAACTTGAACATCTATGAGTAATTATTTTTTGACTCTCGCAGAGAGCTATTCCAAGAGTTCATAACACTTGTGATTTCATGATTTTTATAAAGCAATGATATCTCGAGTGTTTTTATCCTATGCATCTTATGATTCTAAATGAATGAAATCATTTAAATCTCTCTAATTTATGGATCATCAATCTTATTTTCTGTCTATGAGTCTTGCTTCAAAATCTCTTTTCTCATTACCTAAAATAATGGATGTGATGGGATGGATATATATGTTTTGTTATTGCATGTGAGTTTATTATATTTCTATTATAATTCATTTCTTACATGTTAGGTTATTTTACCACCTGGTCCACTCATAAGTGTTGATGTTATGAATGTATGAATTTATGTTTTGAGCAAGTATATTGAATATTTGAGTGATAAAGAGGAGTATCACCTCTGCAAAAATGCAGAGGGTATCTTGATAAGTCTTTCAAGAAGACTCTAGGAGGTTGTATCTTGTCCCTAACAAAAAAAGAGATCAACATTTTTGGTGACCATACTGGGGATCTCAAAATAAATTTTAAATATTTTTACCTCCAGTAAATGATTTTTCCTAATCCAATCCAACCTCATCTTCTTATTGGATTGGATGAACAAATAAGTGTTTTGAATCAATTGTATGCTTTGGTCCTTAAAAAAACAAACAATAGAGAATAACTATAGAAATCTTGGAAAGTATTGGATCAACAGGAGCCACAGGTTCCTCATAATTTTGAAAGGTGACTCCAATAAATATTGTCAATACTAGAATCTTCAAAAGATTTTGAAGGCCCTATAACTAGAAGTAGAATAAATACTATTGAACAAGTCAGTAGCTATATTGTTCAATATTTTATCTCTTTATTTCCATAAGCTCTTGATCATCAAGAACAGATGGCAGACTATGAGGAACGAAATCATGAACCAAGAAATGAATAAATACTAGAATAAGGTGGAAGAACTAATGATATTTAAAGAAACTAGAGATGGAGACACAGGATAAATCCTCTGTCTCTTCAAGGTGAACAACATCAATTATCAAATATTCCTATTGGGATATTGTCAATATCTCTCTTTACCAGAAAATTGAATCACATGTTTTGATGATATTGAGTATGTGATCATGGGTATATATTCTCATCATGTTGCATATCATACCCTATTAAATCAATTTACTTAGATTCATTTGGAGAAGAATGAAAAGATTAGAGATTTTAATCTCCAATATTTTATAACTTTGCAATGAATACCATAGGATCAACGTCCTAATGACCCTGTCATTTTGGGGTGTTTAAAAAATGCAATTCCTTCCAATGTAAAATATAGAATCAAATCTACCTGAATTACTACATTAAATGAGACTATGAGGAAAGAACGAGAAATGGAGGAGGATATGTTGGAAATAAATGAAGACCCTAATATTATTTTAGGAAGAGTGCAATGATAGATGATGTCCCTTGTAGTTTCATATCATAGTACATCCACACTAGTCCAAAATGTAGATGATGGAGCGGTTCCAAGAGGAATATTTCATGGTCAACCACTAAATGTTTGAGCATTTCCTTTACCAAATGAACTTGATCATACAAAGAAAGATGCAGAAATAACTTAGTTGAATAAAATTATTGGAAAGATGTAGAATGAGATAACTCGAGTGAGGAGAGTTGAAGAAAAAATACCATGTCCACAACATGAGAATGTTGGAGCACCGACATATGGCTTCAAAGAACGTCTGGAAAGAAACAAGAATGTTGACAATCCTAGGCCTAGAGCTCCCTAGTTTCAAAATCCCAATGTTGTTGTAATATATGAAATTAATGATGAATTTCTTAAATATGAAGATCAATTCATGGATCCTCCAGAACTAAACAATGAGGCACCTTATGGAATTTTCAAATCCATGGAGATGGATGATGATACAATTCCATTTTCATAAGGAGACTTGGTAGATAAAGAAGAGGAACTTGTGAATAAGGAACAAGATAATGTGGTCCAAACAAGGTCTTAATTAAATAAGTTCCAAGGAAGAAATCATGTTCCTCCACAAGTGGAAAGAGAAAAAGGATTTAAAGGTGGCCTTCTATTCCAGAAAAATTTCCTTCTAAAGTGATGCAGGCGCACCTGCTAGGCACGTCCGCTCACAGGATATTTCTTCCTTCCTTGGCCCGAAGAACTGAAAGGATCTTCTATTTCCCTATCGGGAAATTTTTCACCCACAACAATCTCTCACAGGATCTCCCCTTCTCCTATCGGGATTTTGGCACTCGTGGTGTCCAAACAACTTGTTTTACCGATCCCCGATACGCTCCCCTGCTGCCTTAGCCTCCTGAGCTAAGCCTTTAGTCCACGTGACCACTTTCCATAAGACCCCAGCCTTATATTCCTTCTCGTCGGGGTTTCTAACTCCGAAATCCCGATGCGCTCAAATTCCCGTTAGCCCTCCAGCCTAAGTTCTTGGTCCATGTGACCTCCCCTTATATGACCGCAGTCATGTTCCTCATCGGGGTTTCGGGGTTTCTAATGCCAAAATGCAATCGTCCTCAGGATTCGCGATCCTTCGAGTCCCGACACGCTCTTTACACGTTATCCCTCCTGGTTATAGGCTTTGGCCCATATGACCGTTATCTCCGTGACCGCAGTCTTATCCCTCGTCGGGGCTACGGGGTTTCAAATGCTGAAAAACACTTGCCCACAAGATTCCCGATTTCCGGAATCTCGACTCACCACTATACTGGCAGTTGGATCCCTCAATGGCGCTTCCCTCCTTATCGTGATTTTGTACTTCGAGATTCCGAAATGCATAAACACCTTATCACCAGGATTCTTGATATCCCGATGACCAAAATGTCGATAGACGACTTCCTGTCGCGACTTTTCCTGATGACTCCGATTGCTGCCACGCGTCCCCTCCAGATGGACGCTTCAGGTTTCTCCTCGCGTTTTCGAGACTTCTGATGTCCCGATTTTCACGACCTCAGGAACTCCGATTTCCCGAGTGCCGATATGCCGACTCTCTTCGGATTTCTGACACCTGTCCCAAGTGGATGGACGTTTCAGATTTACTCTCGGGGTTTCGCCAACTGCAAAGCCAAAAAACTTACTTGTGCGAGTCCCGAGGACCGAAACACCGATGGGCTTCCGATCTCACCCACGTGTCTCAACTGATGGATGGCTCAGATTGACTCCGGAATGTTCACTATGAAAATTCCCAATCACTCGTCCTTGTGACTCTCGATTTCACAAATGCTGAAATTCCGATGGCCACATCTCTCGTCAGAATTTTCCTCCTCCCGTTCACGAAGCTTCAACTCCGTGCAACTCCTAGTCAATCCAACGGCTGACGGGTATTTTTGTCAAGATCCTACAGTTCACAGTCTCCTGATCTTGAACTCCAGACGCAGCCGTAAGCTCCTCGATTCTCTGGCAGATCTGACGGTTGGCAGGATTTCGCTAATCCTCTCCACAAATTTCTGACCACAAATTTCTGACCGTCGATTTATTCCCTTTGACGATTCCTAGAGAATAACCAAGTATCCCTCCACGGGACTTGTCTACCTACGGTGCAACTGTGCAATGCCTGCTTCTAAATACTCCACAGAATGAACTTCCAGTGCTTCTCTTCGACGAGCTTGAAATCCTTATCCCTCCTGAGCTTCTCACACTTTTAACCTCAAAGAGAGTCTTTGCACGCACTCCTTGCGGCAGTTCTCAACCATGTCCAAGTGTTGATTTCTTTCGACTCTGCGCACACCTGCATCAGTCCTTCAATACTTCACTTAGATTCACAACTGAGACTCTCCTTAGCCTGTGCACTCCTTGCGCGGCTCGTATAACCCAATTTCACTTCTGGGTGAACAAGAACAAGAGTTAAACTATCTGAACCTTCTGTCAACGCACTCCTTGCGGACGAATTCAACTGCACTCCTTGCAGGAATCCTTGCTCAAATAGAGAAACAATTGAAACTCATTCCTTCTTCCTTCAGAATTCAAACTCAAACCATGAAATCACATACACAACATATAAAAGAAAATATATACCAGGAAGCAAACATTCATGAGCATATCATTCATCCCAATACACAGAGAATAAACACAAATCCATGAATTTGAATCAACCTCTTTCTTTTTTTCCAAATATCAGTACATGGGTGTCCTTACACAACTCTCTGCTTCTATTCTATGCTCCAATGCTTCTAACTATTCCTGAATAATGTTACAATGAACAGTGAGGGTGTCTATATCTCGTTTCCCTCTTTTTTTCTAGAACAATCTAATCTAGAATTAAATTTCTATCTACTTGCATTAACTACTATAAATGCCTCCATCTAATTCAGACGAGAGCGTATGGCTCGAGGTCTGATTACAATATATAAGTGCACTTCATTAAATTTCTTCATTAATGTTCGCGCAATAGTTTCAAGGTGTTTTTCAAAAATTTGTGTTGGATGCCTTCCAGCTGTCTTCTGCTTCCGCTCTGGCTCTCTTGACATGGGAGATGCTCCTGCATCATACTCCCTCACTTGAAAATTTTCATGGGCTCATGTCCATGAGCTCCTGCACAGTCTGTCCATGCTTCAGAATCTTTGCTTCATTTTCCCAGCTGGCATCTTCAACTGGATGGCCTTTCCACTTGACCAAATATTCAAAGTATTATTTCCTTCTGGTCTTCTTACCCACTCGTTTATCCAGTATATGTTCCATCTGTGGCTTCTCTGCAACTAGCATCTGCTTATGCCATTGAACCCCTGACTGTTTATCACTTGTTCATGTTTCCTCAGCTTTGTATGGGTATAAATCTGAGACATTGAATATCGGAGAAATTTCGATCCCATCAGGTAATTCAATCTCATAAGCATTCTCTCCAATTTTCTTCAAGACCTTGCATGGTCCGATTTTCTTTGTCTTCAATTTATTGTATGTTCCCCTTGGAAACCTTTCTTTCCTCAAATGCACTAGAATCAAGTCACCAACCTCAAATTGGAGTCATCTTCTATGTTGGTCTGCTCTCCGCTTATACTCCTGACTTGAATTATGCAGTCGCTCTTTCACCCAGGTGTGAAGTTCTTTCATCGCCTCCATGAATTCTTCTGCACTAGCACTCCTAGTAGCAGTCTGTTCCAAATCTCTCAATTCAAAAACTCCTCTCGGCTGTGTGCCATATACAATCTGGAATGGACTCTGGCTTGTGCTCCTGTTCACTGAGTCATTATAAGCAAACTCTGCCTGTGGAAATACATTGTTCCAACTGCTGTGGTGCTCCGCCACCAGGCTTCTCAGCAAGTCTCCCAGATTTATGTTCACCACTTATGTCTGTCCATCCGTCTGAGGATGATAAGCAGAACTAAACAACAAGTTAGTCCCCATCTTCTTCCATAATGTTCTCCAAAAGTGCCCTAAGAACTTTGTATCTCTGTCTGAAACAATACTCCTTGGTAAGTCGTGAAGTCGAACGACTTCTTTGAAAAACAGGTTCGCGATGTGAGTCGCGTCACTGGTTTTCTGACATGGGATAAAATGTGTCATATTGGAAAATCTATCCACTACCACAAAGATCGAATCAAATTCTCTTTGCGTCCTTGGCAATCCCAATATGAAATCCATGCTAATTTCATCCCATGGCCTCTCAGGTATGGGCAATGGTTGATAAAAACCCGCATTATGCTTCCTTCCCTTTGAATGCTGGCAAATTTTGCATCTGTCCATAAACCTCTTGACCTCTGCTCGCATCCCTGGCCAAAAGTATGACTCGCTCAGCTTCGCGAATGTCTTATCATGACCAAAGTGTTCGGTCAATCCTCCACTATGTTTTTCCTTCAACAGATTCTCCCTCATGGAGCAATTCGGAATGCATAGTTGATTGCCCTTAAAAAGTAACCCGTCCTGGATCATGTATTCGGCCCACTGGCTTCTATCCCTGAGAACTGGATTCTCAGCTGCTTCATACGCTTCCTTAAAGTCTGGATCATATGTGTACATGTCTCTGAGATCATCAAAACCTAACGTCTTGACTTTGAACTCCTGCAACAACAAGCACTTCCTGCTCAAAGCATCAGCAACTTTGTTAGCAGTACCAGAAATATGTTTTATCACAAAAGTGAAATTATGCATGTATTCAACCCACTTAACATGCCTCTGATTCAACTTTTCCTATTGAGTCACAAATTGCAATGCATGGTTATCACTATATAAAACAAATTCCTTCGAGATCAAATATTGTCTCCATTTCTTCAATGCCTGGACGATGGCATAAAACTCCTTATCGTATGTGGAATACTTCACCTTCGCTTCATTCAGCTTCTCGCTGAAATATGCAATTGGTCTATCATCTTGACTTAAGACTGCTCCTATTGCAAACTCGCTGGCATCACACTTCACCTGAAATGTTTTTTGAAAATCCGGCAACCCCATAATTGGTTGTCCCGTAATCTTCCGTTTCAACAAATTGAAACTCTTCTCAGCCTCTTCAGTCCAGTGAAAATATTTATGTCTTTTCTTCACTATATCCATCATTGCTGCACTAATTCCACTAAAATTCCTAATGAACTTTTGATAGAAACTAGCCAAACCGTGAAAACTTCTCACCTCAAATATGTTCTTCGGTGATGGCAAATTTTTTATTACCTCCACCTTATCTAGATCCATCCTCAACTCATTTGTCGAAATAACAAATCCCAAGTAAATGAGTTATGTCTTCATGAACAAGGACTTCTTTATGTTTATCAGCAACTTCTCTTGATGTAATCTCTTCATCACAATGGCTAAATGCTTCAGATGTTCAGCCTCCATTTTACTGAAAATCAGTATATCATCCAGATATACGATAACAAATTTTTCGATGAAATCCTTCAGGACTTCATTCATCAACCTCATAAAGGTACTTGGCGCATTTGTTAAGACAAACAGCATAACAATCCATTCATACAAGCCTTCGTTTGTCTTGAATGTTGTTTTCCATTCATCACCTTCTCTCATGCGGATCTGGTGATATCCACTCTTCAAATCAATCTTTGAAAAAAAAATTGCCCCACTTAAGCAATCCATCGGATCATCCATTCTTGGAAATGGGAATCTGTACCTGATAGTTATCTTATGAATCGCCCTTGAATCAGTGCACATCCTCCAGCCTCCGTCTTTCTTCGGACTGAGTACTGTCGGAACAGCACATGGACTCAAGCTTTCCCTAACCAAACCTTTGTCCAACAACTCCTGGACTTGTCTTTTGACCTCTTCATTCTCTTGCGGCGTCAATCTGTACGCAGATTTATTTGGTAAACTGTCTCTGGGTATGAGATCGATATGATGACTCACACTTCTCATTGGTGGAAACGAATGAGGTAATTCATCCACTACAATATCAGCGAACTCTTCCAGTAGTCCCTGAACTTCTTCTGGTAAATCGTCCACTCTTGTGCTGGTCAAAACAATCTTTGTTTTTCTGACCACAATGAACTGTGGATCCTCCTTCTTCTTAACCTCCGTAAGAATTTCCTTCCCACTCATGAGAAGTACTGTGTTGCTTACCTCTGGTTTCACTTCCTTATCCTTGATTGGATGCAATATATGAGTTCTCCCATTCTTCTCCAGGGTGTATGTGTTCATCCTCCCATCATGAATCACATTTCTATCATACTGCCATGGCCTACCCAGCAATAGATGACAAAAATCCATAGGAATAACATCACATAAAATCTTATCATTATATCCTCCTATTTTGAATTCAACTAAACACTGTTTGGTGACATTTACCTGATGTCCCTTTTGTAGCCACTAAACTTTGTATGGACTCGGATGATCAGTCGTCTTCAGCTCCATCTTTTCTACCATATCGGTTGAAACAAGATTATTCGTGCTTCCGCTGTCCACAATGACCTTGCATGCCCAACCCTTGGTCTTGCAAGTGGTTCTGAAAAGTCTGGTCCTTTGGACTGAACTTTCCAACTCTTTCTCTGGTGTCAAAAGGACTTTTTGCATCACCAACGATCTTCCGCCTTCAGTGTATTCTTCCTCAACATCTCGCCCTTGTGCCTCAGCGAAGTGAGTCTCTCCAACCTCTTTCGTTTTATCAGGACACTCATAAGACTTGTGCCCGTTCTTTCCACATGTGAAGCATGTAATTACTCCACCTCTTCCTCTTCCTCTACCTCTGGTACGAGGAAACCTATTATTATCAGCATATCCTCCTCTCTGCTCAGTATGTTGTTCTCTTTGTTCAGCATATCGCCCTGGCTGTGAGCTTCCACCTCTCTCTGTCTTAGTCTGAGGTTTCTTCCAATCGTCCCTGGGCTTCTGGGTCCTTTCCTGGGTAACTGATTTTCCTCTGGGCTGACCTCTGCCTCGGCCCCTCTGACTCTTCTTTCAGCTCAGCTTCTCTTCCACTTTTAAATCCATCTAATAATCATCCTCCACCGTTTGGATGGTTGCCATACTCATTTCATCCTGAATCTCATATCTCAAGCCATTCATATACCTGGCCACTTTTTCGTCATTGCTTTCACGATGACTTGCCTTGATATTCAACCTATAAAATTCCTCAGTATACTCCTTTACTGTCATCAGCTTCTATCTCAGGTTCTGCATCCTCCTGAACAGAGAAATTTGATAGTCCCTGGGAATGAATTTTGCCTTCATCTTCGCAATCATCCTATCCCAGCTTTTGATCTTTTGCTTGCCTTGGCAACGCCTGTCATCTTGTAGTTCATCCCACCACAAGGTTGCATGTCCATTTAATCTTGTGGCAGCATGCCTGACCTTCTTGTCCTCTTCGATATCTTCATAGTCGAAGTAAGTGTCTAGAGCTCTAATCTAGTCTAGAAACTCTTCTACATCCAGATTTCCCTCATAAATTGGAATGTCCATTTTCACCTTTGCACCCATTCTTGCAACAACTTTAAGTAAGCGCTCATTTGCTGCATCTTCCGCTGGGACTTCTTCTTCTCCATGTCCAGCATCATCTTCATTTTCAGACTCATTGATATCTCCTACATCAGCTTTGCGTCTTTGTCTTATATCCATGTCCACAATCATAGAGCGTAAGTTATGCAGCTCTCTTTCCACTTCTGGATTCTGCACTTTCCTACCCCTTCCTCTGGACATTTCCCTTTCCTCCCCTGGATCGGATGATTGTCTATCCCTTCTCCTTGGCGGCATGGTGAATTCTCCCTCTCCCTGCTATAGAAAGAAAAGAAGCTTAACCTGGCTATGATACCACTTGACGCAGGCGCACCCACTAGGCACGTCCGCTCACAGGATCTTTCTTCCTTCCTTGGCCCGAAGAACTGAAAGGATCTTCCATTTCCCTATCGGGAAATTTTTCACCCACATCAATCTCTCACGGGATCTCCCCTTCTCCTATCGGGATTTTGGCACTCGTGGTGTCCAAACAACTTTTTTTACCGATCCCCGATCCCCGATACGCTCCCCTACTACCTTAGCCTCCCGAGCTAAGCCTTTAGTCCACGCAACCACTTTCCATAAGACCCCAGCCTTATATTCCTTCTCATCGGGGTTTCTGACTCCAAAATCCCAATGCGCTCAAATTCCCATTAGCCCTCCAGGCTAAGTTCTTGGTCCACATGACCTCCCCTTATATGACCGCAGTCATGTTCCTCATCGGGGTTTCGGGGTTTCTAATGAAAAAATGCAATCGTCCTCAGGATTCGCGATCCTTCAAATCCCGACGCGCTCTTTACGTGTTATCCCTCCTGGCTATAGGCATTGGCCCATATGACCGTTATCTTTGTGACCACAGTCTTATCCCTCGTCAGGGCTACGGGGTTTCAAATGCTGAAAAACACTTGCCCACGGGATTCCCGATTTCCCGAATCCCGACTCGTCGCTATACTGACAGTTGGCTCCCTCAATGGCGCTTCCCTCCTTATCGGGATTTCGGACTTCGAGATTCCAAAATGCATAAACACCTTGTCACCAGGATTCCCAATATCCCGATGACCAAAATGTCGATAGAGGACTTCCTGTCGGGACTTTTCCCGATGACTCCGATTGCTGCCACGCGTCCCCTCCAGATGGACGCTTCAGGTTTCTCCTCGTGTTTTCGAGACTTCTGATGTCCCGATTTTCACGACCTCAAGAACTCCTATTTCCAAAGTGTTGATATGTCGACTCTCTTCGGATTTCTGACACCTGTCCCAAGTGGATGGACGTTTCAAATTTACCCTCGAGGTTTCACCAACTACAAAGCCAAAACACTTACTTGTGTGAGTCTCGAGGATCGAAACACCGGTGGGCTTCCAATCTCGCCCATGTGTCTCAACTGATGGACGAATCAGATTGACTCTGGGATGTTCACTATGAAAATTCCCGATCACTCGTCCTTGTGACTCCCGATTTCGCAAATGCTGAAATTCCGATGGCCACGCCTGTCATCGGAATTTTCCTCCTCCCGTTCACAAAGCTTCAACTCTGTGCAACTCCTAGTCAATCCAACGGCTGACGGGTATTTTTGTGAAGATCCTACAGTTCACAGTCTCCTGAGCTTGAACTCTGGGTGCAGCCGTAACCTCCTTGCTTCTCTATCATATCTGACGGCTGGCGGGATTTCGCTAATCCTCTCCACAAATTTATGACCGTCGATTTCTTCCCTTTGACGATTCCTAGAGAATAACCAAGTATCCCTCCGCGGGACTTGTCCTCCTGTAGTGCAACTGTGCAACGCCTGCTTCTAAATACTCCACAGCACGAACTTCCAGTGCTTCTCTTCGACGAGCTTGAAAGCCTTATCCCTCTTGAGCTTCTCACACTTTTAACCTCAAAGAGAGTCTTTGCACGCACTCCTTGCGGCAGTTCTCAACCATCTCCAAGTGTTGAGTTCTTTCGACTCTGCACACACCTGCAGCAGTCCTTCAATACTTCACTCAAATTCACAACTGAGACTCTCCTTAGCCTGCGCACTCCTTGCATGGCTCGTATAACCCAATTTCACTTCTGGGTGAACGAGAACAAGAGTTAAACTATCTGAGCCTTCTTTCAATGCACTCCTTGCGGACGACTTCAACTGCACTCCTTGCAGGAATCCTTGCTCAGATAGAGAAACAATTGAAACTCATTCCTTCTTCCTTCAGACTTCAAACTCAAACCATGAAATCACATACACGGCATATAAAAGAAAATATATACCAGGAAGCAAACATTCATGAGCATATCATTCAGCCCAATACACAGAGAATAAACAAAAGGCCATGAATTTGAATCAACCTCTTTCTTTTTTTCCAAATATCAGTACATGGGTGTCCTTACACAACTCTCTGCTTCTATTCTATGCTCCAATGCTTCTAACTATTCCTGAATAATGTTACAATGCACAGTGAGGGTGTCTATATCTCGTTTCCCTCTTTTTTTCTAGAACAGTCTAATCTAGAATTAAATTTCTATCTACCTGCATTAACTACTATAAATGCCTCCATCTAATTCAGACGAGAGCGTATGGCTCGAGGTCTGATTACAATATATAAGTGTGCTTCATTAAATTTCTTCATTAATGTTCGTGCAACAGTTTCAAGGTGTTTTTCAAAAATTTGTGTTGGATGCCTTCCAGCTGTGTTCCGCTTCCGCGTTGGCTCGCTTGACATGGGAGGTGCTCCTGCATCATAAAGAAAATAACATAAATATGGGGAAAAGTTCTCAGATGAAATAATAATCTCTTCCAATATGACTTATAATATTATTGATCATCTAACAAAATTACAGATTACTCTTCCATTTTTGGAGGTGGTAAAAATTCCTCAACAAAAAAATAATCTACTCAAATTATTGTAAAATGGAGACAAACCCGATGCAAGAGTAGAGGTAGCAGTCATTGGTAATCGACAACAACGTTCTACCCCTTTTATGAGAATGCAAGGGAAAATCCCTCCTTTTTATATATATTTGGAGACACCCGAGTTGATATTTCATAATTTTATGGTAGATAGTGGTGCCATGAATAATATCATACCTCTTTCAACAATGAAAGAAATTGTCTTGGAGTGAACTAAATATTATGAAACGGGGGAAAGAATTTATGCAATTGATTCAAGAAAAGTCGCAGCATATGGAGAAATTAAATATTTGTGTGCATGGATTAGCTCTACACCATATATCACAACAATTTTAACTATAATTATGGTTGACATACCTACAACATATGGATTTGTTCTAGGATGGGAATGGTGCTTACCCTTGGGGGTATATAATGAATGATGAAAGTTATATGATTTTTCCAAATAAAGACGAAGGACTCACTAGGGTACCTCGTGAATAGAGAAATCATGTTTTGTTCAATAAGAAAGAAATTGAGGAAGTGGTAGATTACATCGATGTTGGTCATGGTAATTATTCCATTTTATGTGAAAATGATACCAGCATTGAAGATAATGATGAAGCCCCTTTCCAAGGATTTTGGAAAATGTTCTTTGATTGATAGTGCTTCCTAAAAATCTAGATTGGAGTAGGTGTGGGTTTTAAATATACTCAAGGTGAATTGCAGCCTCATGAAATTCGATTACAATTTGAGTGTATGAATAACAAGGCAGCGTATGATGCTTTGATTCAAGGACTAATACTTTCTCATCAGATGTAAATTATTTATCCTGTAGTCATGGGAGACTCAGAATCGGTCATCAACCAAATCCAAAAAAGATACAACACTATGAAGGAAAGATTGAAGGCTTATGTTGAAAGAGTTTGATATCTCATCAAAAACTTCAATTCTTTTAACATATCATTTATACCTAGAGAAAGAAATCAAAGGGATAACTCATTGGAAGTATCAACCTCACTTTTTAATCTATAATCATCTTATAATTCATTCCATGTCCAGATTAGTTTTCGCCTATCAGTACTAGAAAACCAGGATTTTTGGCAAATATTTGAAAATGAAGAACATATTTTTGAATTTCTCACAGAGCAAAGCACTGAAGAAGAAGACTCCTCAAAAAATCAAAGGTATGAATATCTAATTCATGGAAGTGAATTGAGAACTAAAGTTCATGTTCTTCTGGAATCTCTTTTTACTCGATATGATTAAATAATGAAGAGAAAACCACAAGAATAAAAATCACTTAGAAAGGTCCAGGAAATTCAAAAAGTAAATATTGGGCCTTCATAAAACCAAAAAAAATTAAACTTGGATACCACATGTACCAAGGATGAGGTTGACTAATATGTTGAACTCTTCAGATACTTTTATGATATTTTCACATGGACATATGTTGATCTCAAAGAATATGATAAAAGTATTATCCAACATATCATAAAATTGAAGGAAGGTACCAAAACTGCCAAACAGAAGCCAAGGATAATCAATCCTAAAATAAAACCTTTGGTAAAATTGGAGCTTGAGAAGATGGAAAGGGAAATAATCATTTTTTTTCAGTCAGACATTCTAATTGGATCTCGAATCCAGTGGTAGTAAGAAAAAAGAATGGAGAAATTTGACTTTTTGTCGATTTTCAGTATCTTAACAAATATTCTCTTAAGGATAACTATCATCTTCCCAATATGGAAATTTTGTTACAATAGGTCAAGGGTTTTGCAGTAATGTCCATGCTAGATGGATTTTATGGATACAATCAAGTGCTAATAGCATATGAATATAGACATAAAATGGCATTTAAAATACCTTGGGGAACATATGCCTATATTAGAATTCCCTTTAGGTTAATGAACGTTGGAGAAATATTTCAAAGAGAAATGGATCATGAATTCAAGGAGATGATGGGAAAAAACATGGCAGATTATCAAGATGATTTCGCAGTTTATTCAAAGTTGAGGGAACAACATTTCTTACATATTTAACAAGTTTTTGAATGATAATGATTATATGGCATATCCATTAATCCTAAGAAATGTTTGTTTGTAGTATCAGAAAGGAAATTGTTGGTTCACATCGTGAACAAAGATGGAATATATATAAACCTAGAAAGGATTAAAGCCATAGAAGAATTTAAGCCTCCCACAAGTCGCAAGGAGGTCCAATCATTTTTGGGGAAAATAAATTTTGTCAAAAGATTTGTGCCTAATTATGTAGCCATTGTCAAACCAATAAATAAGTTGCTTAAAAAGTATCAAGCTTTTGAATGTTCTGAAGAAGCTCATAAATATTTCTTGGACATACAATTGGAAATCTCCACAACTCAAGTCCTTATTAGTCCTAACTTAGAAAAATATTTCATCATTTACTCTTTTGATTCAAAAGAAACTAGTGTTCCCATACTAACTCAAAAGAATAATTTGAAGGAAGAGCACCCTATTTCCTTCATGAGAAAATGATTGTAAGAATATGAATTGAAGTATTCCCCCTTGGAGAAATAAGTGTTTTCCTTGGTCAAAGCCGACTCCTACTTCAAAAATTATATTTTGACATCACATGTGATTTCTTATATACCATATCCTCTTATCAAGATGATGTTGTCTCAACAACTTAGAGAAGGGATATGAGCCAATTGGTTGGGAAAATTGCAAGAACATGATATTGATATAAAACCACTAAAGGTTGTAAAGGGATAAGGATTATGAAATATTATCGGTGGTATTGAAGAAGTAAACATTGAATTATCTAATGATAAATCCCTTGCCATATGAGATGATATGATGACATGATATGAATGTTACAAAAATATTATATTTTATTCAATATCAAGGCAATTTCCAATTGGCATGACAACGAAAGAAAGGAGATCATTGGAGATGAAATCAAATACTTATGTATTAACTTGTGGGATATTATTTTAGAGAAATTTTGATGGTATGTTGTTGAGATGCCTGAGCCACTACAAGTCCATTGAAATTATGAAGCAAATATATGAAGTTGTTTGTGGTGGACATTTTTCTCCAATCATAACATCTCACAGAATCATTCAAGCTAGTTTTTATTGGTCAACGCTATTCAGAGATGTACATGTTTTTGTAAGAAAGTGTTTACCATGCCAAAAACTATTTGGAAAATAGAAGAGGGTTGGTATGCCTCTGAAGACAATCATAGTGGAAAGTCCTTTCACACAATGGGGTTTGGATGTTATGGGCCCCATAAATCCAAAATCCAGCAAAGGCCATTCTTACATAATAACAATCATTGATTATTTCACAAAATGGCCTGAAGTAATAACTTTAAAAGAAGCTAATACTAAGCATCTCATTCAATTTTTACAAGACAATATTGTATCAAGATTTTGATGTTCCAAAGAATTTTATCGCAGATAATGGTTCTATATTCATCAATTCAAATTTTACAACCTTCTATGATAAATTTGTCATATTAATGGTACATAATCAAATTACTATCCTTAAATAAATGGATTGGCTAAATCAACTAACAAATCTCTGGCGAAGATTCTCAAAAAAATAGTTACTACAAACCAAAGGGACTGACATAAGAAACTTCTAAATGAATTATGGGCCAACAGAGTAACACCAAATAATAGCATTGGACATTCTCCATTCTCATTAGTATATGGAAAGGATGCTTGATTACCAGTACATATAGAGCTAAATGTATTGGCCATTGCCATTGGGATTGAAGATGAAGAAGGGACTACACCAATTCAATATTCATTTTATCAATTCATGCAATTAGAGGAACAAAGAGAATATGCATTGATAAATATTAAGAAGAGGCAGGAAGCAATGAAGAAATATTTTGTTCAAGGTGTCACAGTTAAAGATTTCCATGAAGATCAATTTGTCTTATTGTGGAATAAGGAAAAAGAAAAATTTCCAGTACACTTAAAGTTTGATTCCCTATAGATTGGACCTTACCAGATTGAAAATATTTGTGGTTTCAACTCTTAATTAATAAAAGGAATGGAAGGCCAAGTTTTAAAACCACTCGTCAATGGGAAATGTTTGAAACATTTATTCTCCTAATCTTGACTATTTTTCTGAACCAATGTATTATAGTCCACTCTGTATCATTTCTATGTATAGTCACCATGTATAATCACCATGTGTAAATACCTCCTCGACTCCATACCTAGTGGACTAAGGTCTTATGGGTTCTCAACAACCCATAAGGGGTCACTATCCCACAGTTGGAGCTGATATTTTGATCCATTTTAATACATCACCTTTTATTTCTAAGTTTACCCATATGTAGAATCTTTCCCCATTCCATTTTTTTATGTTCCACCATGCTCCTACACACGTCAAAATTTCACTATACTTAGCCATTTTTTTTACTTTTGTGGGATTCCTTACCTTGTGTGGATATTCCCTTTTTCATAACCATATCTCCACATACCACACAAGATTTCCCTCAAGCACTAGTGATGTTCCACACAATAAAAATCTTAGTTTATTTCCTATACTATGGAGAACCTAACCTTAACCTTCCCCTCCGCACAAAATCCCCCTTCATGCATCTACACTTCTGCACAACTATTGTGCAGATAAATTTAAACAACCTACCCTCCACACTCTCCATATCTCCAACCCCCACACTCCCACACACTTTAAATCTCCTGCACAAATACACTTCCACACAAATAGTTTCTAAAGGGATTGATCTCTCTTCTATACTTAGTGAAATATTCATCCATATCTTGCACTTTTCACACTACTCGAGGGTCATTTATGATCCATTAATTGGTTCCAATTTGTGAGGTAAGGGGTGGTGATCCAGGATTAATGTGGATTAATTATCCCATTTCCCATGAACCACATGCTTTTCAAAATAACTTTCAATTATGGTTGCTTGTATTTCAAAAGAAATTTGTACATGATGAAGGGATGTTTTAGTAAATGTTATTCATTTAATTAACCTTTAAGCAGCTCAAGCTCCGTAATTTAGTGTTACATATATGAAAGTGCTTTTGAAGAATAAGAAATATGGAAGATAGAGGGAGAAAATAGCCTTTTTATGGGGATATTGTTAACTCTCTAGCATGCCAAGATAATGACTTCCATTGGTCTATGACATAGCAATGGTTTTAGAGTCTAACTCCTAAACATAAGTAGAAAAATAAAATCTAGACAATTGTCTTAGTTAATTTTGGTTGCATTCTTGAGTCTTCGACTTCAAGGAGATGGTTTATTGGCGCACTCACATATTTGATTTGAAAAGAATAGCAATTCGAGTAGTTGTCAAAGGGAAGAAACCTATTCCACTAACTCCCAATATATTTAAAATAATTCTTTGACTTCCTTCCTCCAACAAAAGTCTTAGGATTCCTAACACCGACTCTTTTATGGATTCTCAGGGTGGTGGGATGAATTTGTTAAAGGATTTTGTGGTGCCTTCTGCATAAATTCTAGCTAGCCTTTCATTCATTGAAATAACTTTGTTGGCGGAGCCATATCGATATTTTACATGGCCATTTGCATAATTAATGGGACGAGAATCCATTTCTCATATTCCCATGTTAGTTTTATATGTATTGCATTTTTCTTTTTGAAAAGAAGCAATGCTTGAATCGGCTGAGGTAATCTCAAATGATATTTCCTTTCAGCGAGCCAATTATTTAAATACTCAGATATTTTTCATTACTTCATATATGGTCCTAAAATTGGCTACTGTACTATGTTTGAAGGGTTACCCTTGAGAGGAAATTTAGATGTTAAGAATGAACAAGTCCAATTTTGGTACACTGTGCTTTGGAAGCATAAGTCACCATTCCATTTTTGTCTTATTCAAGATATATTTGTAAAATAATTTAGATATATGTTGAATGGAGAAGAACTAACAAGGATAACCCAAGAAGAAGAGGATTTTCTGAAAGGAAAGGGATTTTTTGTACATCAAGAAGACCATACCTAAATCGAGTTATATGGTTATGAGGGAAGCCCTTTTCTTCTCTCAATATTGTGATAGGTATTTTGTTGCAGAGGTCTATAGACCATATAAAGTATGGTCTATCCTTTTTGAAAGAAAGAAAAAGAGGTAATTTATCTCATTTTCCTTTATTGTTTCCAATGTAATAATAAGAAACACCTCCCACTTGTTAGAATTTTTTTAAATGATAAACACATTTAATATGAAGGAAGCACACCCCCTCCAAGGGTTTGACCCCAAGGGGTTGTTTTTGTGGCATTTGGAATCCATGAGATATAACAACATTTTTACAAGGATTTTTGAAGGAACTGACGATAATGACCCAAATACCCCCAAGAAAAAGGAGAAACATATATGCAATGATGATTTGGTCACCAAGGTTAGTTTCAACACCCAACAAAAAAAAAAAACAGAACAAGGAAAGGGTGTAAAGTTGAAATCAATGTTGAATCTTCTTTTCCCCCCCATAGACACAGGAGTTCCTCCTTTGCACAAAAGAAACAAGAATCAAATATAAGTAGAGAAGAGAATAATGAAGGATGTACTATAGGAGATGATGAAGATGATCCACCCCTTGTTAATATTTAAAGAACACATACAATATCTCAATAGAAAAGGAAGAGAAGATCAAGTAAGAAGGATTCATGGAAGTCAAGAATCCCAAGGAATGCAATCAATATGGAAATAGATAGTGTTATTGTACCCTATTGGATATCCCTTCAAATTGCTAAAAACCAAAGAATTGAGAGGATTTGGCTCAAGAAGAGACAATATTTTTTTAAGAGTAGTCATTAGCATTACACAATGTGCAATACAATAAAGACGAGAAAAAGTTGCACATAGAAAAAGTCCAACTTAAAACTACGAAAGTTACTCAAAAGTGGAATTTTGAGGTTGTTGTCTCAAGAGTCGAACCCTCAGGTAAAATTGCATATCACTATTGAAGATGCTCTTGCCCATTCAATTTCAGAACAGAAGTTGGAAAATATTAGGTTGAAAAGAATAATAAATGAACTTGAGGATGCATTGAGTCCCAAACCATTTTTTCACATAGCAATTGGCCATTATTTATCTAGATAAAATGCCTCCAAGTACACCAGGGGCATCAAAACAGGTAAGAAAAGCCACCAAATTGTTGGGTGGAGTTAGATTGTATGTCACGGAAAATATTAATGAGCGACTAAATGTTATTTCATAAGTATGGCAAGTTAGTTCAAGCCTAAGAAATTTGTCATAAAGGATCACCAAAAATGTATATTTGAAAAGGGACTTGGAACATGATGACGAATTTTATAAAAATTATTTAAGTACATTTATTGCATAGTTTTATCACCAAAAAATTTCTCAACAAGCTATATAGGCGATCACCAAAGAAGTCATCAGTTTAATACACCAAATGACATACTCTCAACATTAATAGGCCTTATTCAACAAAGAAAAAAAATATGGAAAGTGGTTCTTTATGAGTCCATGTGACCTACCAAAACACATTCAACACCATTAATGCATGCCAACATGGACTAATGAAGAAAATTTGACACCATTGACGCACTTCAACGTAACTGTCACCGTCAAAATCCATGTGGATCTGATAGACGATGCATTAATGAGGTCGTTCGAATCTCTCATAGCCTCAATTCAGGTGTACCTGAAGGGGCCGACTCTTCATCTCTAAAAATGGCTATAGGATAACTCAAATTGTAGGGGATTCACCCCTATGAGGAATCCCCTTTCACACTTGGAGCTAGACAAGTAAATAATTGAAGAATTATATATAAGAAGGCCACGAGTATGCATTGAAGGAGAAGCAATCAATTTCTTATTATGTTGTTGGTTTGAGCTTAGATAATACTCTTTTTCTCTTAAGTTCGCTCACACATTCATAACTAATCTTATTCGGTGTACCAAACCTCTCTCATTTTGAGAGCTTGGGTGCATTTCTTCACACCATTTTTATTTTTTTTTTGAAAGAGAGAAGAAAAGGTTCTAGTGTGCACAAAAAAGACCCTCCCAAGGAGGTGTAGGAGAGCCCATTTGTGATCATACTTCCCTCTTAAGTGTTATCAATTAAAGCCTTCTCCATTGGTAACCACTCTTGATCTTATTAGTTTTTCTATCTTTTTTGTTTTGTTTCATGCACCTACTTATTTATATTTATTTCTATTACATATATTGTTATGGTTCACTAACCCTCTAACTCTAATAATTGTGGTGTTGATCCACATGCATCTCAGTTTTCCATATAATTTTTCGGTTTTTTAATTTTGTTCCAAAAGGTAGCTGATAGGTTTTATTTTATTGCACTTTGTAAAGCTCACAAGTCACACTTTGAGTACCTTATTTCACAATAAGTTATCCAAACTAGATACCAAGGAAACTAAACAGAGCCATGCATATTTTTATGTTCACCACGCGGATTGCTAGTTAAAGCATTGGCACTCTTAGGTATATTTGATTTACCACTCATTTCAATTTTTGGGACTAAGAAACATCTTACTCACATCCTAGTATGTTTTTCACCTCACACTCCTTTGAGTGACCTTGGTGAATCATGACGAGGTGTATAAGTTGTTCTTCCATCTCCCTTGCAACAAACAAACACTTAGGAAGTTTAAAATATTTGTAAGGACACATACATGTCCATATTATTGTGCAAATTAGGATAGTTTACTTTTCATAAGAAATAGTTAGGAAGTTTTAAAGGATTTGAAAGGACCCCAAATGCCCACATTTATTTCAATCTAGGCCTAGGTTTTCAAATTTCGAAAGGCTTGCACAAATTTAGTGGTTAAATTAAAGAGTAAAGGACCCCATGATGTCCACATGCTGCAAACATAACAATTTTTTATGTTTTCATTCATATTTTGCACAAAACGCACCTCCACACATTCAACAAAGGTGTATAAGAGTTCATTTTAGTCTTAGTATGTTGTCATCCCCACACTCACAAGCGATCTAGGAGTATCATAAAAGACTTAAGTATTCTAAACAAGACCCTTTCCACACCCTTAAGCAAACAAGGATGGTCCAAGACCCCAATCTCAAATACTTTTTAAAACACAACCATAAGAACTCACTAAAATCCTCCACAGGAGGTCACAAAATAATATTTTAGTATAATTTAGGATTTCAGGGGTAGGCATCCAAATAGCCCCCCATCATATCTTTTCATACGAAACTTAGTTTTTAATTGTTTAGGGAACTTCAAATCCTATGATTCAAGTGTTCCTACACCACAAGGTATGGAGATACCCATGAAGGAGAAAGTGCCAAGGTCCAGTTATTTCACATGTTCCTTCTTGAGCCACCCATCTCTTGTGAGGTTTCCTGGAACATGATCACTTTTTGAGGCCAAGAGTCCTCCGTTGCACTTAAATGAGGTAACCTAGTGGTAAAAACCTAGTATTTTCTACACAAGTTGCAGTTGTGGGATTCAACTACACCTAAATCAATTTTTTTGTGGCTATTGGGAAATATCACCAGCTCTTTCGGGAGATTCCCCCTTTACCCCTCATCATAGTTGATTTTTCACACCTTCACTAGTTCAACTTCTAGTGGTTTCATGCTCCATTGTTGAGTGTTATTGGAAGGCCCATTGTTATTTGAGAGGAAGGACAATAGATCTATAGGATACACACAATTTTTTTGTATTCCCCATGCGAATAATACACCAACCTACCCAACCGACATTTTTACATTATGTTTATTCATTACTAACCATATGCAATTATTATCCCTTTTGTTAAGGAAATATTCAACATTGGTTGAAAAGAACTTGTAGTTGTTTATCCATTCACCTTACCCATATCACACACCTTATTGCTAGTCTGGAATCATAGGGGACTCAATAAATCCCTGGCGATCTAGACACTTACTTGGCCTCCACTTCACCAATTCAACCTCCCCACTCACCTCTATGTGCAACGATATTTAGATTGGATTTTTTTGGTTCTACCTTTCTCGGCACAACCATCCCAAATAACTCATCCAGTGACCCTTCCTCTCCAAGAATTGGCTCTCGACATTCACACACAATAGCTAGGCCACCACCAAACTTACTATACTTTGCTTCATTAAATATTTTAGATTTGACAAAACTTACGAAAGATCCAATCTTGCATGATGCAACTTAACCAAACATGCCCACCAAGTTTCAATTAGACATTCCCAAGTTTGATGGTAAACCATGAGAAGACCCATCCAACCATATCATGATGTTTCACCTCTAGTGATCATCCAACAGTATCACTAATTATTCCATTCGATTATGACTATTTCAAAGAACCTTAACTAGTAAAT
Organism: Picea glauca; assembly: GCA_000966675.3. NCBI lineage: Eukaryota > Viridiplantae > Streptophyta > Pinopsida > Pinales > Pinaceae > Picea > Picea glauca. The sequence goes on from JZKD02S0841061.1 coordinate 231,830, forward strand.
ATGTGAAATGGTATGTAGACGAAAATTCGTAGTCCCATATGACCTTTGTGTCTTTAGCCAAATAATTTATATCGTTGTTCCAGTTACAAGCACACCATGACACAAGATTGTAAATTCTCTCATATTTCCTCCAAACTACTTCTACTCATGTCACGGATCACACCCACAAGTGGTGTCGAAGGTCAATCTTGTGTAAGATTGAAACTACCAAAGAACAACAATTAGATTGGTTCCTCAAGTATCTAGTACCCTCCATTGCAAAAGGTGTGGCCACTACCATGCCTCAAAACGAAGACGATGCCATCACCAAGGCCCAACACTTTGATTTGATTTACTCACAATAAATATACCTATATACGGTCCTACCTGATGCCCCTCCCCCCTTTCCATTTGGTTAATAAAGGCTCAGAGTATCTCATTCAGCAAATGGGATGATTGGATCCATTACCCACTTCAACCCTTATGGTCAACCCATACCCTCATACCAACCAATATCCAAAACATTATAGAGGATAAATGTATTATGCTTCTCCTATGAGTGCACCCTATGTACTCAATCCCACTTTTTTCGCTCCTCCTCAAATACCTAGGGGAACAACCCTATGCAAACCCATGAATCCATTACACTAATCAGGCATGTAGATTCAAGGACAAACATAGGGGATGTTATACAACCCAAGTAGTGGGGAAGGAACCTCAATGTCATATAACCCCTATGGACCTCCACAATAGAGTAATCCATATTATTCTTTTCCTGATCCCCCTTGACCTAGTTCCATGCCACCACAAGGGAAACAACAAGTAGGGGTCAACTTTGTACATCCTTCTCCCATGCAACATGTTCAAGCTTTTGAACAACTTAACATGTTAAATATTTCCACTCAGAAAAATAATTCCAAAAGGAAAGGGAAGAATAAAGATGATGAAAACCAGGGATAGGGGGGAAACTCTTAATAGAAAAACCCTCCAATAGGAGGAAATCCTAATTATCCTAATAAAAAAAAGAATGAAAGCAACACTAATAGACAACAACAACAAGGAAAGAACAACAATCTCAAAACTAACTTTCCTTGTGCATTATGCGACGAGTATAGGAATTACACTCACCAATGCCCCCAGATCATTGACTACGGGCGAATGAAGGAGTCTGTGAACAATCAAATACCCCCCTACCTTGCAGGGTTCCCCATAAGTTCCACAAAACTTCCTTCAACACTAAACACTAGTAGTTCTATAAAACCCAATCCCTCACCAAGGAGTGATCACCAAAAAACAAGAACTGGGTCCTCCTATACAATAGATTTGTCAGTACCCTAACCCAGGATAGGATCAACCTGGAAACCTTATAGATCACAGTATCCTCCTCACAATAGATGAAGTGATCCTCATCCAAAATCACAATCGTCAATATCGCATGCCTCATGATTCTAGTTCGACCACTTTGGAAGTACCCCAGTTACCGAAAGGTCAACCTTTGATGATCTCACATCCCAGTAGTGACCCCACCCCACATGTACCCTGAGCACCTCTAATGAATAATGATCATAATGCACATTCCAGAGTAGCACATAGATAGAGCCTTATCTATTATTTGTCTCAATCCTCTACATCTATGTTTGTACTAGAGGTATTGCAAACCTTTCCTTCAGAAAGGAAAGCCTTGCTATCAACATTGGGGGCATTCGACCATTTAGATTCCTGCCTCATTACTTTCAATTTGGATAACTTAGAGCCTCGTCTCCCCTCATTGGTATATTTCTATATCCATGTTACAATTTGAAACATCATAGTCCAAAACTGTTTGGAAAAAACTTGGCCCCCCTAAGCTCACCCATTCTACCATCACCCTTCAGGCATACAATGGTCATCCATCCCAATATGAAGGCCTCTTTCAAAATGTCCCCATCGATCTAACAAGAAAAAAAGTATTAACTGACATTGAGTTCATAGACACATAAACTCCCATTTGGAATATAACATCTTGCTCATATGTAATTATATGTATTCCATGAAGGCAATGGATTCATCTATTTTTCATGCCATGCTCTTCCCCCACAATGCGAATATTGTCATAGTTGACCAACTAACACATTATGAGGCCCGTCCTTCTACAAATTTGGATAGTATCCTTCCCATCATAGGGGAAAATTCGGATATCTCTCCAGTCGTAGAATTGGGTCCAGGATTCTTTCAAGACCCATCTCTTCTAGGCACTTATTAGGTAGATCCACTGCTTCTATTACCCACAAATTTTTCCCAAGTGTGCATGATCAATTCTATCACAATAGAACGAACCGATCATTCCCCTCCTAAGACACCCACACCTCATCATGTCCCTGAGATATCCATACTAGATTCTCCTCAAGGGACTTTCCCTGTGAATGGTTAGCCACCAATTTGGAAAACGCTTCCTCAAGCCTTAACCCAAATACTATTCTTTTGCCCATCACTAGGAATAATGATGTATCATGTTGCAACTACCCTTACCCTTCCTAACATGGTACTAACAATCCTTGTTTGGTATCTTGACCCATTTTCTATGGTATCCATACAGTCACTTCCCCCTAAATAAATGCATTACTCATGCATACCTTGGTTTAACCACCAGTGCCTCAACCTAGTCACACATCTTGGGCCAAGGATACCAACATTGGGGGGAAAAGAAGAAAGTTTAGGGAACCCCTCACAATGCTCCTATATTTCAACCCCCATCTACACTCTGTGAGACACTAGGCCACCCCACTAATTTATGTCCCACCCTTAAAAAATTATGGAACCTAATCCATATCCCCATGGAAATACCACTACTTCCCACTCTGGTAGCTATGACCATCAAATCTATTCTGGAGTCTACCACCACACACAATAAAACATTGTGTACTAACTTTGCATGCGCCATATGCTCACTATATGGCCATTAGACCCACCATTGTCCATATCTACCTTGATTTAGGGAGACACTATTAACAATCCGTCAAACATCCCTACCCAAACCCACTCCCACAATACAAAAACCAACAACACCCACTGACGCCAGTTCGCTCAGCATTTTCTATGTCTCCACTTTGTTAAATGCAATTCATATGTACCCATGCACGCTATGTGGACAATGGGAACATCTCACTTACATATATCCCTTGATCATCGAATATCAAATTCATTGAATGATTGATTTCCAAGATAGTATGGAAACCCTCCACTCTCTAGTGTCCCTTACAACTACGTCCACTCCCTAGGGTTAATCTACCACACCTACTCCAAAGAAGGAGTTTCTACCTATTTTCTTGTATGCCATCCCAATACAGCTATGGTCGGAGACCAATCCTCCAACCCCACCTAATTCACCAATAACTCTATGGAAAGAGATTCTCCCTCCTCTTTGAGATCATGATACACACACGTGTGTACATATCTGGTACCTTTCTTCCAGTGAATAACTACCCCCCTTAGTTGAACCAACCATCCCTATTGAAAATAAGACCACTACCTCACAAGCACCATCCTCTTGCACTCCCTCAACAACTACAACCTCTTCAACCCCCAATATTATGTCCAACGCGTGTGAGACATATAACACCATTCATAACTCTGACAAGTCTTTCTTATCATATGTATTCCATTCCCATGAAGACAATTTAGAGGCCGTGATGGACCCTGACTATCCCTGGGATGAAATGCACCATTAGACATTCTTCCTGCCATAGGATTATTTTTAACCCACTACCAACACCAACATATGTGCAGTGGAAACCAAAGACTTCATTCCTTCATGGCACATTGATTGGTGCAGAAACCCAATTCCTTCCCCTGACACGTTTCAAGAAGGGAACATGGCCAAGATTTCCCAAACCATAAAGGTGGACATCCATTAAACATGCATCATCAAACGAATCACTCTCGGTGTCGTATGCTCCACTGAAGAATTCATTTCCTACAAAGATATTTTTCAAGAGTATTAGAATATTTTTACCTGGTCGTACACAAAAATGCTTATTCTCGACCCAGCCATTGTTGAACATCGAATCGAAACTTGGTCTGATGTTTCACCTATTCACCAAATAAAATGACCTTTACATCCTTCTAAATCCATGGATATCAAAGTCAAAATCGACAAATTATGCACTCAGGGTTCATATACCCCGTGGAATATACTCCATGGATCTCTAACCCCATCCCCGTTAACAAAAAATAGGGAACCATTCGCGTATGCACTAAATTCTGAGACCTCAACCAAGCTTGTCCTAAGGACAAATTTCCCACTCCCTTCATTGATCAAGTCATTGATGCATGTTCTAGACATGAATCCTTTCCATTTATGGATGAAAATCTCTAGCTACAACCAAATTCAAATATGCCATGCATATCAGTACAAAACAACATTCACTACACCCTAAGGCACCTTCACATATCACATAATACCATCTAGTATAAAAAATGTTGGAGTCACATTCCAATGGGTGATGACATATATCTTTCATGATATCGCACACCTCATCCTGACATACTTGGATGATCCCAATGGTCATTCCAAAAAATGATCCCAACACTTATAGGATTTGTGGATCATATTCCAAAGATGTCGTCAATACAACATTTGTCTAATCCACTCAAATGCATTTTCTATGTCATTGATGGGAGATTACTCAGTTTCATTGTATCAAGAAGGAATCATTGTGGACCTCCTCAAGGTCCAAGCCATCAATGAAATACCCCCTCTTAAAACCTTGTGCCAGCTACAAATCCTTCAAGGCAATGATAACTTTTTACCCTTGATGGAGAGATCAATCAATAAATTGATGTCATTCTTAGCTGACAACCCTACCTCTTGACTATGAATCTCAAAAAATCAGTGGTATGCACACTACATCCCAACAAGTAAGGTTAATAGATCCTCCTAGGATCACAATGGTGCGCACTCCAAGAACTTCAGTAAGCCAAAAGTAGCCAACTGAAAAGAGAAAAAAACCCAACATCTTTAGCCACCTCTATGGGGAGGGACTCTTAATCTTTCTCTCTCTAGTGTATTGGCATGATGTTTTTCCTCGTGCAATCACAAACTACACAAAAAAACCCATGATTAACTAGTCATCTTAGCTAAAAATTAGAAATTCTAATAAAAAATATATTGTGTGATTTGTGCGTCTGTTAGGAAAAATTATGTGTTGATCAACGCAACTGTTGTATGAATAGTTGCAATAATCAACGAAATTATTCCTATTACATACACGTAGATATAGACACGATTGTCGCACTCACATATGTGTATACTGGCGTGATAGTTTCCCTAACAGTCACATTGATCAACATACAAGATCACCCTTTAGTCATGCCAACGACGACACAACTATGAGGCCATCACCCATGCCATATTGTGTAGGAGATCAAAATATACATGTTCTAATTAGTGTAGGTATCATCTGATCTCCCATGTAGATGGCCCCTTTTTTCTTCATAATTAGGTGTTCGTATGACCATCCATACAACCCCAAGCAAAAAATTAAAAAACCCAAAGTCACCAAGAGTTCAGGACCCCTTACCTAGTCCTCTCACAAATGAAATCTGATGTCCAACGACAATGCAACAAAGTTAGAACTATATCCAATCACTCAGGAACATGTCCTTCCATGTCACAACAACTACAACTGAGGTGTCATAGCGGGCCCCACTACTATTTATACGCCTAGGCCCAAACTTTCTGCCACTCATACGAGAGTTGAGAAACTCCATTTTTTGAACTGTTTGTACCATCAGGATCACCAATTTCCATTATACACAATGGTATGATATAGTTCACATTTCACACATATTTGTTGAGACCTCACTCCAGCGCCCCAGGTAACAAGTATACTTGTTCACTATCATTTTTTAAATTCTCGCATTATGTTCTTTACTATCAGGTATTTTTCACTTCGGTTATTTGGTTTTTGTGTGTAGGTACCCATTAGTAAGATCACAACACTTCCAGTTATATCCATTCCATGACCTCTTCAGGTATATTTTTTTAAAACTGGCATGTAGTCACTCCCTCTGCAAATAATTTCATTTACCAGTATCATCCCATGAAATTTTCCTTTAGGTTCATAGTACTCAGTATCATGACAAATTCACCCAGTTCCACTTGCATCTGATTGTTGTTTTCCTATAGTCATCTCACTTACTTGGGTTGTCTCATGATTTTTAGCCCCCTCTCATAATGATACACATGTTGTTTCATCTCATTAACTGAGAATCCAACACAATTCACACTCTTCAAGATCAGTTTCCCATATATAGTCCAATCCACCATCATATCACCCACACAGAGACCCACCCTTGGTGCCCCCACCTTACACTTCATTTCAAACACTTGTGCCTCCATAGGCCAAGCCACCTTTTCACTGGGGCACCCATCTCTGTACATGCACATTCAACCCAAACCATTTTTTGTTCATTTGGTAAGTGTGTAAAGTACCTTTTGATTTCCACCAAGCAAGTAGATTAAGGTCATCACATTTGATGACATCATTTTTACCTAGCGAGTTGGGGCATTCATCTTAAACAAATCTTTTTAAATATTCATGCCACTGGCCAAACATCAAGTATCTCAAAACTCTCTATCAATATCTATGAGTTTTTACCTATAAGCCACCCATTTTGCAGCCTTTTCACCTTCAAATATTAATCGGCAAAACTTAGCCAATATCTCACTATCCCCCTAACATCAAATTACTTTTTGTGATTGTTTTTGTTTCCCTCCATTACTAATACTCCAACTAAGGGAAGTTTTTGAGTCTTGTTTTTTCTCGACCTTATCCAGTTTTACTAGACAATCAACCCCTTTACAAGTTAGTACCTAATACCATATTGATCAGTTGATTTCAAGGAGCACTTTTCCCCTTATAGTCGCGGCTCCCTTCCTGTCGACCTCATGAGAAATAGTTTCCAGGAAGGTTGTATTATCTTGGCTCTCATTACTCTACAAATGATAAGCCTCGGACGAGAAAGAGAGAGCCATCATTATTCTCAGCTTCCGTTGACCCCCTTGATATTCGACATCAACATATTTTCATATTATGATGGGTCTTATGTCATGACAGTTGCAATTCTCAGTACAAGCAGAAGACCCTTGAACTTAGCAGGCCCTCAACACTTGTAAGACTTGAACAAACTAGCATATTCATTCACTCTGAGTTTCAAGAAAATTTCTCATTACAAAACCATTATTTGTCGTTACCAATGCTCCTAAGGGCATTGCAGATCTCTACTCCAACAAGTTTTTAGTTATAGTTATCACTGTAAATTATTTATGGTTTTGGCATGAATATGGGGCATGTCTTCCTCATTTGTATAAATATCCTTATTCTTTTTTAGGTAGTATTTTACAAGTTGATCTCTCCTCCTACCTCCAAAGGATAGTCCTCTCTTCTCTCTCTCTCTCTCTCTCTCTCTCTCTCTCTCTCTCTCTCTCTCTCTCTCTCTACAAGAAGTCACTACAACAAGAAAAAGAAACAATGATGTATGTCGACTATAAATTTTCTCTTAACCTCACACATTAAGGGGAATATATTATCACCAAAAAATAGCTCAATAAGCTATAAATGTGATCATCAGATAATTCATTTGCTTAATACACCAAATGGCATACTCTCATCATTAACATGCCTTATTCAAAAAAGAAAAGAACTACAGGAAAGTGGGTCTTTAGGAATCCGAGTGACCTACCAAAACAAATTTGAAACCATTCACGTGCACCAACGCGGGCTAAAAAAGAAAAGTCTGCACCATTCTCACACTTCAGCATGACTGTCGTCATCAAAACCCTTGTGGATCTAAAAAATGACACATTAATGAGGTTGTTCAGATCTCACATAACCTCAAATCAGGTGTACTTGAAGGAGGCGACTCTTCAGCTCTAAAAATAGCTCCAAGCATTACGTCTAACTCTTTTGTAAGCTTGGCTTCTCTCTCTTCTCTACATTTATCTAATTATTCTATATATTCACAAAACTTATCTAACATTACTTTGTTAGGTCTCCCATTGAAGGGTTTCGATAAATGTTGTGAATTGTTCATAATGGAAATAGAGCGAAAATAAATTAAACAAGAGTGGTAGAAAGAACTTGTGCACCTTATTAGGTCTTGAGTGGGGCATGGATAATTACTCTCATGGTCTTATTTAATCCAAATCTTAGTTTAATGTCACGCCTTTCTGCGTAAACCCACATAATGAGATTTTGAATATTGAGTTTGCAATTGGATAATATGGTTCCTGTAACTCCAAGATAGTTGAAATTAGGATTCCTACACCTCCAATGAAATGGATAAAAAAACTCCCTAGTTGACAATGGATCTACCCATAAAAAAAAGTCTTAGGGTTCATGTAGATAGAAGCATTTACCACACACAACAATATTAGAGTTCCCATAAATAGAAATATTTACCATAGACAGAAGAATTTAACATAGATGGTAGTATTAGGGTTCTTGTAGACATAAGTATTTACCACAGACAGGAGTATTAGAGTTCTCAACAGATAAAAGTATTTACTATAAATAGAAGTGTTCACCGCGGGAGTATTCATCACATAAGTATTTAATTTAAATATAAAATATCAAAAACATTTATTTTATTGAATTTGTTTCTTAAAATATATTTTAAAGATTAAATTTCATAATATAAAATTGTTTTAGGTTAAATGTAAATTATTAAAAATAATTATTATTTTATTCAAACATTAATCATTTGAATAATAATGTATTATTTACATTTATAAATGAACCAAAAACCTTATTAGCAATTTATTATATAGTTTTGATGAACCAAAAACCTTATTAGCAATTTATTATATAGTTTTGATGATTTAAGTTGAATGTATAGTGTTTCAAATTTCATGGTAATTTTATACATAAAATATAGGATAATAACTCATTAGTTCCTGCCACCGGCATGGACTATAGCAATGGGCTCTTTTGTTGACTCTCCATTAGTTATGTGGTTGACTTAAATTTACCTTTGATTTCCTAAGTTCAACATAGGAAAAACTAATATTTATATTTATTACAATTAAAATAAATTAAAAATATTTATTTTTCTTAAATATGATTTGCTATCAACTTTGGGGTCTTATTTCCTAGGTGACGACAGATTTTCTGAAAATTGGGACACGTATTGTCAGGCGACTACTGAGTTCTTGAAAACTGCGATACTATGTGCGTACTTGTTTAATGTCAATGTGTACTATTGTTTAATTATATACCTTGGCATAATAAATCATTTAATAGTTGCTATGTGCTTGCATTAAAAATATCATTTATGTCCTATCGTAGTTTAATGCTACAGTTGTAGCACATGAATACATGAAACAGCCACTGAATAAAACTTCAAAACTATTATTGATGCTTTTGAATACTCAGGTTTTCATTAAATACTTTCTATGTTTGTCACTTTTTAAATTAATGTGCTATGTATTTTTTTCCAACGAGAAATTAATTCGATTTATATTAGAGATATAAATCATTTACATCACAAGTAGTCATTACAATTCGTCCCGGAGACCTAGCCGGATTTGACCTCAAGACCTCCTCCCAACACTGGGAGAAAGGTACTTATCATTACCAACCGCCCTGTCTCACGGGACTAATGTTCTATGTACTTAACATTGTGTAATTTAGCATATCCACTRGATGCATATTTCAATCTAATGGATAACATAGAGTAATCCTCACCAGATAAGTTATTTTGGGGTTTCATAGATTTTTTTTTGTTGAATGTTGATTATGTCGCATCAGATCCAAAAAATATTAATGTAGCAGGGTTATCTGGGCTTTTTTATTACAATGACGCCAATGACATTGTATATAATTATCAGCCATTGAATTTAGATTTTTTAATTCATAAAATTCATTGCTCAARCAACGACGAAAACCTCAATAAAAACATAAGTGAATTAAATCACCCTCCTGTAAATGTCAGTCAATCCCCTCCTGTAAATGCCAGTATCGTCGCCCTCCTGTAATTTTCAGACAATTCCCTCCTGTAAGTGTCATCATCTCAGAAAAACTTGAGGGGCTATCTACCACGCATCCTATGATCGGTCATTTTGCATGGGAATGTTCTCCACTTGTTGGAGCAACGAACACCTCCAATATGTGCAAGCAACCTAATATTTCGAACTAATTTCATCTTACACAGCTTAAGAGTGGTGTTCTACATACATACATTTTAGAGATGTTGTAAGATGCAAGGTACGAAGGCCATAAGAGAGATATATCACCATGGAGAATCAAAGATTCCACTCGAGAGAGGCCACAAGAGATGCGTACAGGTGTGATACCTTGGCAATCATGTCCCTAGACTTGAACTGGCAAGAAGTGGGCCCATGGCCTTTATCTTCATGTTTGAAATCTCTCCCTACTTAGCTGAGCCCTTCTTCATACACAACCTGGTAAAATTTTACTAAATATGTGAATTACATCTAACTCTTTATCTTCATGTTTGAAAGCTCTCCCTACTTAACTGAGCCCTTCTTCATACACAACCTGGTAAAATTTTACTAAATATGTGAGTTACATCTAACTTTTTATTGCAAAATTGGAAGTTTTCCACCTTAATATCTTCCCTCACATATTTTTTTCCATACTAGAAGTTTGCATCACATATTTTTTCCCTCGGATCGCCCCAGCAAACCTTAGTTACAACAGTTACCTGCAAAAAAACACAATAATTTGTTAAGAAAATCTCTATGGTGCAAATCTCATTGAGGTCTACGTACATTTAGGATTTTAAGAAAATCTCTTTGATGCAAATATCATTGAGGTCTGTGTGTGTTTAGGCTTTTAATCTTTCTTCAGGTATTACAAATTCAAATGAATTTATGCTAGTTTGTTGAAATATAAAAAATAAGCAAAGCATTCAAATGACTTTATGCTAGTAATTAATTAGGGTTTATGTTATTTCCTAAGACACCGTTAGAGTCGGATCTCATTTTCTCACGAAGTGTTTAGTTTTACCTAAAAGCTCAATGTCGGATGCCATCATTCCCATGTTATATAGCAATCACACATAGAGATTGTTGAGTTTGGTTTGAGAGCGAAATATTGGTGAGCGAATGATAAACCTAGACTGTCAACTTGATTTGCAGATCTCATCAATATTGTGAATTCTGGTATATGCATTGTTGGGTTCCCTCGTTTTCATTTTTCCTATGATCCAAACTTTAAACTATGTCTGAACATCGATAATGCAGAGTTTACATAACATAGATCCACTTTGTTTCTAAGTAATATACTTTATCTGTATTGTCATGGTGAAATCACATACTGGAAAACGATACATGGGTGTGGGTTCATGATATAAAGGCATTCAGATCTGTCAAACTTCTAGTGTCAAGACAATTCATAATATACTCATCTCATGTTGTAATTTGAAAACCTAAATGATGATAGGTTATGCGTTGAGGATCTTGTTACAGCAGTAACCATTTGAGTGTTTATCTTAAATTGCTTTCTGAACATACAAAATGTGATAGAACATTGTTCACTCAAAGTCGTTGTTTGTGGTCGATTTTCTAAAAAATCTCAGGGTACTGCAGTCGATGCACTGCAGATCATAGCATAATTATAGGTTACTGTAGTAGATGCACTGCAATAGAATTATAGGTTAATGAATTCTATACATCATCCTGTAGTCGATGCATCATCCTCCCTTTAAAGTGGTTTGTATATCGATCATGCAGAGCATCTTTCACATTCAGTTCACCCTTTATGCACCGTATCTTCTCACACTAACCTTACATTGATCCTCTAAAACCGTACTTTTCTCAAACATCTCCATTAAGCCTCGAAAACCACACTTTGCTCGAACATCTCCCTTCTAGGGTTGTTAGTGCCATGGTAGAATCACAGACAAGAGCTTTTGCTTCGTCGCATGTTAACGACAAACAACATACCAAGCTTGTCCATACGGCAGTCAAATCTCCTTTTATGGAGCCTCCCAAAAGTCTTTATCTGTAGGGATGGAACATAAACACAGAAGAATTACGGAGGCATACTGTGATGCCCAAATATTTGAGACCCTCCATGGCCGAGGCCATTTGCTCTAAAGGATTTGTGTACAATTGTAATACATGGAACTTCCTTCTTTCTTTCTTTTAAATTTGTTTTCATCTTTATAATATTTATGTGTCATGTGGGCTTTGGGTTTTGTTAATTCAATATTTAGAATCACACTAAGATTTAATCATTTAGCTAGGTTAGTCGGTGTAGCTAGAACATAAACCCAAAAGAATTATGGAGTGATTCTCGAATATTTGAGAGCTTCCATGGCCGAGGTCGTTCGCTCAAAGAGATTTGTGTACAAGTGTAATACAAAGAACTTCCTTGTTTCTTTCTTTTAAAATTGTTTTCATCTTTATAATATTTTTGTGTCATGTGGTCTTTGGGTTCTGTTAATTCAATATTTAGAATCACACTAATATTTAAGAATTTAGTTAGGTAATTCATTGTAGTTATCATTTTGCATGATATTTGTGCCTATGCCTAAGTTCTCAGTTTAGTGATACATCGATGATGCATAATTACCTTAAAGTGTTGTTGTTCCTCTATATTGCTATTATTTTTAGCTTCAATATTTGATTAACTAAATAATTCCCAAAGCATAGGGCGTGCATCCATCCCGATCAGTAATTATTCAGTCAATACTTTTCCTTCCATCTTAGCCTTCCCACATAGACGCAGAATATTCGCTGAAGTGAGTGTTTTCTACCAAAAAATGAATTTCCTCGCCTGTAACTATTTATCTTATGCATGCAACCAATAAAGCACGCATCACAACCATTTTCAGACATAGAAAATACATCGTTCAAGGCTCGTATGCTTATTTGATCTGCCTGGACATTGAGATATTAAAAATTTTCACTTCTTCTGCGACTATCAAAATGTCGAAGGTATGTACATTGTCCATATTATTAATTTGTTATAGTTATTTTTGTAATTGATTGAAGATTTTGTATGGACGTGATGAACCATTATGTGAAGAAAATGGTGTTTAAATCGATCGTGGAGGATGAGAAAATCAAGAGAAGGGCTATGAAGGTTGTTGCAGGTTCTAGAGGCATGAATCTTCATTACCTCTATTTATGACATTAAATGCCATTTTGTATGTGTTTGTGTTTTTTTATTGGTTTCCTAATTTTACGACTGCTCTTTTTCAGTGGATTCCATTGAAGTGAACAAGGAGGGAATGCTAACTATGGTGGAAGATGTAGATCCTCTGGATGTTGCTAAAAATATAAGGAAATCGGGGTATAGAACAGAGCTACTCAGCGTGAGTTCTGGGGGGAGGATAAAATACTTGTATCGGTTGCATCTTGTACTCAGATATACACAATTCTTATCAGTGTCTCTTTTTGTGGCATAAAGTTGGAGATGGATCTTTATTATAGATTGGGAGGACCGAAATAATTGTGTTCCATAACTAGAAGGACCTGGATTTCAAAGGATTTCATGAAACATTAATTAAACCATTCATCGTCCCTCTTTTCAATGATGGATTTGATTAATGAGAACTACATTTTCTATTTTAAATTGATAAAGCTCAGCATTCGATGTAACTCCTTCACACATCGCTTCAAACATAGTAGCTACAAGTGATGTTGAAGCATATGTTGGGAGAATACCTATTAAATTCCCTCATATCATTATATATAAGATATAAGTGACTAAGTTGTTACAAATTTAAATAATAATAATAATTATGGTGGTTTTATTTCAAAGTGTCAAGCATGTTTCATTGGTGCCTCTATAACTAGATACTTTTTTAGTCTTTTCAGGTTACTAAATTTATATTTTTGGTTCTCCATTTTTAAAAATAGCAAAAATTGTTTTTCACCTCACAAGCTCTCATCATCTAACTTCCATTGCTATTGCTCATTTTTAGACTTGTCTGGCAGGGATTATGCTACCATGCAACCCTTGTTGGAGTATGACACTGCATAAACAAAATTATATGTGATTATTGTGTTTAATAGGACCAATAACAATATATATAGCATAAAGATATCAATATTATTGATTGTTAACTAAATTATATTGCAAGTCTAGTTTGAGCTCACCAAGGTTTGTTTAGATATCTATGATGTTTAGAGTATTATTTTGATTATGTGAGTTGTAATTTTCTCATAAGTTTAATTAGAATTATAATATTGAGAAAAAGATAAATAAAAAATGAAAAGTTTATTATGAAGTTGAAAACAATTATAAATTAATGGACCTTTCATTATGGGATAAGAATAAATTCTATTTTGAGATTTTTGTTATTTATATTATCTTATATGGTTATGAAGTTTGGGGCTGCAACATCTCTATAGAATCGTGAAAAGGGATAGAGAAAATCCAAAAATGTTTTATAACTTATAATCACAAAAATAAAGGCAATATACCATAACCTTGATCCGTAAATGAAGGACTTATAACCCACTCACTTCACCAACTTGAATATTTGCTAAATTAAACTTATTTATTTGTCTTATCTTTGTTCTCAAGCTTGTACATAGTGCTTTGACTTCTAGAGGCTACTAGGCCTCTATCTGATGTCTTCTTATTCTTCTTCTAATGATTGTAAGATTTTTTCTCAACAACCAGCCAATTTCCCACTGTGGTCTAGTGTAACCTGAACACCACAACTAGCTACACATGATAGTTAGTTATCTAGTATATCAATCAGATCTCTCCAAAACTTGATGGAAATGTTGTGTGGACTCCAAAACTTCTTACAACCCCTCTTCTATCTACTTCTAATTTGTCATTGCTATGAGTGATAGACATTGATTAATAAGGATATGATGGTTTTCTAGCAAGTATGCTCTAACAATGGTTTCTTTATCAATCCAAGATGAACTCTTCTCCATAACAAGAACTCTTCTCACAATGGTGATTTTTATCTTCTTGTTTGAAAATGCTAAGAGGTCTAAAGACTTATAAGTTAGAATTTTCAAGTCCTTCAATACCATTGGATGTATTCCTCTCATTCCCTTAAATTGTTTGGATTTGGTTTCTAACTCTGTCTTTTTAGTGTTTTTGCAGAATAAAAATAATATTAATTTATTACATCTAAATTTAAGGAGAAATTGTGGTGTGATAAAGAATTAGAAGATAAAAGAAAATTAATATATTATAAAGAGTTGATTAATCCTAATCTAAAAATTGAAAAGTATTTCTCTATTTTGACTAGCTTAAAGGATCAAATCAACATTGTCATTTAATAAGAAAAAACTCTCATGAGCTTCATAGTGAAACAGGGTGTTGGGCAATTCCTAAAATGTCGTGGGTTGAAAGAATTTGTCATCTTTGTGAAACTAAGAGGATTGGAGATGAAAAACACTTCCTCTTAAAATGTTTTGCATATACCCATATTAAATCACAATTTCAAAATATTTGTTACAATATTGACCCTGCTAACCTTTTAACTAATAAAAAATTATGACGATTTAAGAATTGTTTTCTTATAGTTTTTAAAATACAGAAATGAAATTTTAAAGTAAACCAAATAATTCCTTACATTTCTTAAGGTTTAATATACCAAATTTGATTTAAGTGAATATTAATCACCACCATCATCATTATATATGTTTTTAATTTTAAAAAAATTATATATTAATATAAAATATGTAAAATTATAAATATCATATTAAAAAATGAAATTCTAATATGACATTGTAATAAGATAATTATGATATTTATAAATAATATAGAAAAATAATATAGATAGCAAGCATAAGTCATTATGTTCTCTTAATTAATTTAATGTAATATTTTCAATTGTTTATTGTTAAATTAATAATAATAATCATTTTTTAAGGTTATGGTCATGTCAGACATCAAATTGGTGTATGAGACTCCCTTATTTGTGATACACCTTAAGTCCTCTATTGATCGATTTCAGAGAGGTATACATACCCTACCGTTCTAGATTTGAACTTGTAACCTCCTAAAATAAAACACATAATGTCATCTTAGCTTTTACCATAATATCATTTTATTTTATATAATAAATAATAATTTTATTTAAATAATTGAAAAAATTATATTTTAAAAAATAAATAAATAAAAATACAAAATTAAATTTATTTTTTATCTTTTGAATCTCCTTGGGTAAGTAGGGAGATGTTATATTTTTCTATATCATAAACATCAATATTGAGAATATTTGTAATTCCTTGTAACAACTTTAAATTTTACTTGTAATATATAAAATAAAATCTAAGCTGTTAGATTTTACTTGTAATATATAAAATAAAATCTAAGCTGTTAGATTTTACTTGTAATATATAAATATATCTGCTTGGGTAAGTAGGGAGATGTTATATTTTTCTATATCATAAACATCAATATTGAGAATATTTGTAATTCCTTGTAACAACTTTAAATTTTACTTGTAATATATATATATATATATATATATATATATATATATATATATATATAAGTTGTAAGGGAAGTAAAAATATGTTCAATGGTCATGTTTATGATATAGAAAAATATAACATCTCTTTACCCAAACAAGCATACGTTTTCCTAATCAATTAAATTTATCAACTCTCCATTAATGTGAACTATTTAGTGATATAGAAAAATATAACATCTCCCTACTTACCCAAACAAGCATATGCTTTCCTAATCAATTAAATTTATCAACTCTCATTAATGTAAACTATTTAATTCAAAAAGAAAAAGATATTACTTACTATCATATGCAAACTAAAGCAAGGAAACGACAAGCACATCCAATATAAGTAAAGCAAAGAAAGTGTGTAAACTAAAGCAAGGAAACGACAAGCACATCCAATATAAGTAAAGCAAAGAAAGTGTGTAGTTCTGTGGCTAACGAAATCGTAATACTATGATATGCAAAGTAAAACAAGGTAAAGACAAGTATATCAAATAAAAGTAAAGTAAAGAAAGCGTGTAGTTTTATGGTTTATGAAATCAATAGTTTTGAATTTAGAGATAGAACATAACTTATATTAAATATTAGTAAAGTAGAGGAAAGGCAAGTATATCAAATAAAAATAAAGTAAAGAAAGAGTGTAGTTTTATGGTTTATGAAATCAATAGAGTTTTATGGTTTATGAAATCAATAGTTTTGAATTTAGAGATAGAACATAACTTATATTAAATATTAGTAAAGTAAAGGAAAGGTGTAGTTTTATGGTTAATGAAATTAATAATTTTGAATTTGAAAATAGAATATAAGTTATATCAAATATTAATAAAGTAAAGGAAGGGTGTAGCACTATGGCTAATGAAATCAATATCTTTGAATTTGAAAATAGAATAAAATCTACATCAAATATTAGTAAAGCAAAGGAAGGGTATAGCTCTATGGCTAATGAAATCAATAGCTTTAAATTTGGAAATAGAACAAAACCTACATCAAATATTAGTAAAGCAAAGGAAAGGTGTATCTCTATGGCTAATGAAATCTATAGCTTTGAATTTGGAAATAGACAAAACCTACATAAAATATTAGTAAAGCAAAGTAAGGGTGTAGCTCTATGGCTAATGAAATCAATAACTCTGAATTTGGAAAAGAAAAAAACCTACATCAAATATTAGTAAACCAAAGGAAGGGTGTAGCTCTATGGTTAATGAAATCTTTGAATTTGGAAAAAAAACAAAACCTACATCACATATTAGTAAAGCAAAGAAAAGAAAGGGTGTAGCTCTATGGCTAATGAAATCAATAGCTTTGAATTTGGATATAGAACAAAACCTTAACTAAGTTTAATGGCATTAAACAAGTTAACTTTTTAAAATGATTATATATTGTATATAGTCAAGTCAAAACAATCAGAGATTAATTTTTAGAATTAATGAAATTTGAGAATTTGTATCTAGATCCCAAGTTTTATCCCCATATGTCATTGAGTAATAACTTTTTGTTAAAGATCTTTCCTTGGCTTGCTTTTCTGATTACTAGAATGTGTAGAGTTAATTATATACAATAACAAAATAAAAGAATGAGGAAAAAACTAGGATCACGTTAGAAAGGGGAAACCACTTGATGATGAATAAGGATAATATGTAAATAAATGTATCTTTAAGAGATCTTAATCAATTAAAATCAAAATAATCTTAGAATTGAAGTAATTGGTTAATCATGTTAATTTTGGGAATTTTTACTTGGATCCCAAGCTTTCTTTCCATGTGTCATTGATGGAGTAATAACTTAGTACAATGTTGAGTTCAAGATCTTTCCTTCAACTATGTTTTCAACATAAATAGAATGTGTAGAGTTGGTTATACATAACAACAAAATAAAAGAATAGGAAAAAAATAAGATAAGTATTAGAAAGGGTAAAGTCCTTTATTATGGAAATAGATGCTAGATGCAAATAAATGTATCGCAAAGAGAGATTAATATGTTATGGACCAAATAGCCAAATAAGTAAAAAAATGGCCCAATTCAATAATTCCATGCCTAAATCAAATGAAAAGGTGAATGAATAAGAACCGCCTCCCATTACAAGATATCAAAAGCATAAGATATGATGATCCTTTAAAAGAGTCTTCTTGATGTATGTATAGGAGAGAAAGAGTGTCAGCTCGAAATTTATTATCCTCTTTTGTCTAGGTTCAAATCTCACTTTGTGAAAAACAAAGGGAAAAAGGGAAGGATTGAGGATTATTAATAGACGGATCATTGTATGATTACATGATTTTCAAGCTTTAATATTTTTATATAATTAAAATATTCCTTTAAAAAATGTATAAAAAACATTAATGAACATATATACTTTGCACTTTGACATACTTGTTATTTCATTGACGGTTGTGAAGTGTTGTAGTATTTCTAGGGAGATTTGGAGAAAAATCAAGAAAATTGAGAAGATTTAAATTATAATACACAATCTCATAATTAAAAACAATACACGATACCCAATCCTCTTTTAGAGACTAATCTTTGTGGAGAGTAAGTTAATGATATGAGTAAGTCAATGATATGATAATTATTGTACAAGTATCATTAGATTAACATGAAGAAATAAAGGCTTTTATAATAGCTTCAAATATTAGTAATAGTCATTCAAGGCTAAAGAGAGGTGGACTAAAATTGATATTTCTTGAATATGTTATTGGGGGTAGGTGGACTAAAGTTGCTACTTCTTGGATATGTTATTGGAGGTAGTAAAGAAGATTATTTTTAGAATATCAAAATAATTCATCATTCATAGTATTGCCCTTTATGTAAAATTTATTGAATATATTTACAAGAAACTCTCAACCTCATTCATAGTATTATCCTATCTTCACAAGAAACTCTCAATGTTATTTAATCATTTTCCTTTGTGTAAAAGTTATTGAAGATCTTTACAAGCAATTCAAAAATTTTCAACCAAAAAATTATATCTTATCATTAATATGGATAAAAAAAAAATCTTATCTAAAAAATTATTATTATTAGTTGGGAAACTCATTTTAGTATTGAAAACAAAAAGAAAAAAATGAACTCAAAATTTATTTTTCTAATACTATTGTTTACAAAATTGAGCAAATCCAACAGTTATTTATAATGGATAATTGTAAAATTGAAAGAATCCATCCTTACACCATTATTTTAATTAGTACTTCCATAGAATTTAAGTCCATGATTCCTAAGGTTTTTAAGCTTAGTTTAATGATCGATAAAACAAAATGATTCATAATTTTTAATTTTAAAATTAAATCTAACCCTCCGTATCCATTCTCTTAATTGATATTGAGTGTAGTTTTATGGACTCCAAAACCATGATTTGATATTTATATTATATGTACAAATTGGTCAAGCCAAGTAAAGGTAGTATCTCTATGTAGTATGAGGAGTAGCCACCACAATTTTTAAGCTTGATTTAATTATTGAAATATTAAACTAAAATAATGAAATTAATAGCTAAAATGACAATGAAATCATTCATTTACTACAATATTTTATAGATTGAAAACTATTTTCCAACAATTTAAATGTAAAAACAAAATAAATATGGATAAATTAGGGTTAATGTTCATGACCTTGGGATGAATGAATCTATAAAATTTGTGATATAAAAGAGGTTGATGATGAACACCACCTTTTTCCTTACTTGTCTTCCACATTAATAATGATGATGATTATAATTAGTGTAAGGCCAACTTTGTTTTATTGGACCTTGAGAACAATGATAAGAATTAATTAAAAAAAATAACACTTTGTGTCTATGATCAAAGATTGGAAATAGGTTTAACTAAATCTCCATAGTTTTGATGAGTTAACAAGTTATGAATATTGATACTATTTCAAATATTTTGAAATTAAGATATATTGAAAATATTTTGAAATTGAAACATATTATTGACATATTTTAA
>JZKD02S0841106.1:0-14335 GCA_000966675.3 Picea glauca
CCTTGTGTGTTCAGTGACACCTAGGGCTATAGCATATATCAGGCCATTGTGATGAAAAAATCCACAATAAATCACAAAATCCATGATAGGGAAAACAAAGATATGATTATGAAATATTACCTGGTTTAGATGGATTGCAAATCGATTGAGTAATTATCCCACAATGAGCTCTCGAAGCTTGCACTTGGAAGGTGGTTTTCCCCACAAATTCTCCACTCACCTGTCTTTACAAATGACAAATGAGATTTTTACCATGGTGAGTTTCCTTTTATAACACTTTGGGTGATAAGAAAAAAAAAAATCTCATAGAGACCAAGTAAGTGGCTTCCATCTATTTATTTTTTTAATGATCTGATTGTCATTTTTATGCCATTTTTAATTATTGACCTTGACATCTACTTTACATGTGTTGACAGGATAACAATGACTTTTTTTTGTATAGAAATGGTGACTTCCACTGAACTTGAGGTACGTGTTATTAAAAATATCATATAAGGATATGTTTTTCCTTGCATCCACGATTTGCATTATTAACCATCCATTTGTTTGTCACCTACCTTATGTTCGATCTCATCAAGTTGTGACATTAGCCACTCCATTTTTTCATGGTGTAGCTTGGTTGGTAGTTTTCCACCCTCCATGGGAACCCTAGTTATCACCCATATTTCCATTTGGTTCCCATGTTGTGATTTCCCGTAGGCCTAGAAACCCCCTTGTAGTCCCACCATGACTTGACATTGAGACTCATTTTCTCTCTTGATCTATATTCCCTCCTTTTCTCAAAGGGGTTCTTGATTTTAATGTTTCTTAATGGTCTCTTATTCATTTTTTTCTCATGTCATTTACTCCGCATTTTCACTATTGTTTTCCCAAATACCACTTACCATTATTGCAGTAGCCTCTGACCATTTGCCTCTTGCATTATTTGGCCCTCGTTTTGCATTCACCATCCCATGGAGAGAAAAACTGCTAAGAGTGGATCTCACTTGTCAGTACCATTTTTCTTAGGTCGGTTTGAAGCACTTGGAACATAGGATCATGTTGTTATGCTACTCATTCTCTCTAGATGAGAACACTTTTATCTCTTTTTCGGACTTGTTTAAAGACACAAAAATACACTTTCAAGTACACTTTTATCTCTTTTCGAACTCGTTAAAAGACTTGAAAATGACACTTTCGAGTACACTTTTACCTATTTTTTGGACTCGTTAGAAGACACAAAAAAGATACTCTCACGAGTATACTTCAAAACCTTTTTTGGGGTCATTAAAAACAAACAAAAAATACACTACCAAAAACCATGAAGGAGACACCAAAAACCGAAAAAAAAAAAAGAGAAGGGTTTTTTCACCATTGATATATTTCCAACATGGAAACATTAGTCGAGTCTCCCTTTGAACATGGAACCTATTTGAATAATTGTTATACCTCAAAATTACTCACTTCGATAGTGTCGCAAGTGTTGTCATTACGAGTGTTGTAAGTGTCACATCTTGTCCGCAACTGTTGCATTTTGACTATAAGTGTTGCAAGTGTCAAAAAAAATCATATTTTCATATTTCATATGCCGTGCCTATAATGACATCTTAAAGACACTTAATACACCTCAAAGGGTGGTTTGGAAGAAGAGAAATCAATTGATAGGAAGTACAAGCCTTTTACCATTGAAAAAACCACTCAAAAAATGAATTTTGGAGAGGAGATCTCCCCTACCCACTGTCAGGGAGTGCTGGTGCTCCCTAAGCCTCTTTTGGGGAGTGTTTGAGAGTCCTGTGCACCCTTAAGGGTAAGCGCTACCCCTTTTCTGAGCAAATTTTGGGTTTGTTGAGGCAAATTAGGGAAGAATCCCTCAATTCCTGAAGGTATTTGGATTCAAATAGATGGTCAAGACATGATATTAGGGGAGATCGTCAACTGAAGGAGAGGGATCCTCAACTCATCCCAAATATATCTCAAGTGGTTGGAACCCTCCAAAGTTATATAAGGAGGCCTTCTCATGGTGAAAGAGGGAAGAGAGACTAGAGATTGATACCAAAATTATGATCCTATTAGTGGTATTAACAGAGAATGACAATTGAGAATTACATCAAACCTATGATCTCATGAGTGAGATATCATCAAAGCAATCAATGGAGATTGATTGAGCAAAGTGGTTGGAAAAGGAGAGTTGGAAGAAGCTGTTGCACCTTCATTCAAAGGATTGTAATTACTTTTACTCATTCTCATTAATATAATCAATGCTTGGCCTGTTTCTTTCAAACTTGTTCTTGTTCCATATGACTTTTTTTGTAGTAGATGGATATATGTTTGAGCTAAAATCAGTAGATTAGGAAGTCTTTTGTACCTTTGTTTGTTTGACAGTACATATTAGGGAACTTAGGCTCAGAGCGCAGCCAAGACTTTGTAAGGACAAACGTCGCTTATAAGGTACATATATTTCTCCTTCTATCTCATTCATTAGCTTGATTATATCTAAAAGGAAGTCAGTTCCCATGTTAAACACTTTCTATCTTGGCCTTAGGAGTCTAGAGACCAAGAGGGAATCCATTTGTCCGCAGGGGGATTCAGATACAAGAGAAATTGGTGACTCCACTGGGGAGGAACTCTGACTTTTGTTTCCATTCCCAGATCTTGTTTTGTCCCTTTTCCCACTAATTTGACCTTCTCCATGATGTGTCTATGATCCTTAGATGTGATTGTTGGCTCTTGGATCCATCTTACACTCAAAATTCTTTCATTTTCTCTAAGTTTTTTGGATTTCTGGGCAAAATTATGAGTTTTTAGAGGCCATCACTCCCCTTCCCTTAGAACCAGGTTGTTGGAACTCCCTTACAGTCTTCCACAGAGTGTTGGAGTGCTCTGTGTCCCCTTTTAGGGGAGCGCTACCCCTTTTTCTACAGAAATCTTCTTAAAAATTGGTTTTCCTCAATCTTTTTGTTGATTCATCTGCTCAGGGTTTGTGCTATCTTAGTGTGTCCTTTTTTAGCCTCCAATTATTTGATTTCTAAGGATTATTCATCTCTTTCTTGGATTTTTGACATTTTTCCTTGCTTCAGTCTTTGTCCTTCACGATTTGGAGTCAATTTTTCATTTCTTCTCGTTATCTGAATGAGTGAAAACTTTGTAAGGGGTTTCAAAGGTCTTTTGTACTTATATTTTTGATCTTTGAGTCATCTTGTCCAAGCTCTTTCTCCTTCCTTTTGATTTTTTGGCTTTCTGTTTCTTGTTTGATCACAACAAGGGTGTCTTTTGGTTTATGTGAATTTTTCTTCAAGATTGCTCAAATCTCACAACTCTTGAAGTCCGATTAGCATACATCTACTGGTTATCGGTCACATACAAACATTTTAGCATTGCATTGGATTCCTTATTGAGGACTATTGCATGAGGTCATTTCATCTTGGTGTTTGACAATGAAAGGAAAATCCTTCTCCTTCCCTTAATTAGACATTCATTGAAAGAAAAGACTGCTTATCATTTCTTATGCATGTTTTGGGAACTAAGTCACAATATCATAATTTTTCATTCTCATACACCTCTAAGTAAACAACAACCAATAAAATCAATGCTTAACTAAAATTTATCAGAATTTTTACATTTTTGTTAGAAAACCTACATTAGTTTAAGGTGTAAGGATTTGGAATCTGTTGAAAGGATAACTTTCCAAAGCTATCAAACAAACTTAGCATCTTGCGATAGCGAGAGAAAATCCAATTGTCGTATAGGATTTATGGGATCCCCCTCTCACACATGGGTTACGCACGAGGTCGCGTTCAAGAGAGTTACAGAGATTATCCCTCTGTGGTTCAACAGTTCATGGTAGTCAGATCATATTTTGGGGGTCACTTGAAGGTATACCCATGATTATGTGTGGGATCCTCTTGAGTTGATTTCGGACTTGTTATCCTTCCCATACGCTCTGATTGGACTATAAACTGTACCCTCCCAGGGGATGAATGTGAATTGGTAACCTTAGTATCCATAATATTTAGGGTCTCACACAAGGTGACGATGAAGGGAAGTCTCACTATACCTAGATTAGATGTTGGTCAAACTCACTCAGGATCCTTGGAGGGTAAGTCCACAATTACTGTGTGGAAGCTTGCACTGAGGCGTAAGTCCGTTAATAAGGTCACCAACGTAACTAATCCATCTGATCTATCCCTGCCTCTTCCTATTTTGATCTCGCAATGTTGGATTTCATCACTAACTAGTGGTTTCATTGTGGGAAGGTTGTGCTTGATTGTTTTCTTCTCAGATTCATAGTGTGTGTTGGTTGTGTTTCTTAGTGGAACTTAGGTCGAGTGAGTGTTAATGGAATCAAATACTGACAGTACCAATGGAGGAACCCTTTCTCCTGGGGAACCTTATACCTTTCCTTCGTTTGGAAACTTTGGTCCTTCATACATTGCCACACTGAGTCTTCCAGGACTCACCATCAGATTACCGTTTTGGTTGTTCCCCACTCCGATGATCTTGAATCCTCCCAGTGCTTCAACTGCACCTAATAATTTAGATCTTAGTACACCACCCACACATCAACCTCATGTCAACTTTTATCCTTCTTCACCCATTAAGTCTCCTTCCCTTTCTCCTTCTTCGTCTAGTGAAATCTTTAAAGAAAGTAGCCAAGTTGATCAGAAGAAGAAGAAACAGAAAGAGAAGAATAATAAGAGCCTGAAAAGGACCAAGGCTCCAAAAACATCAAATGTTGGATCCAAGAAACCAACTAATGTTAATAGTACTGGGAGTGTTGTTGAGGTCAACAAGATTAAAATGAAGAATCTGAAACCCAAATTCCCTTGCAGTTTTTGTAAGGGTGATCACTTTCTGAGGGATTTCTATGGTATTCTCGAGGTCTTAGAAATGTGGTCCTCCATGTCATCAACCTCTACTAGACATGCTGGTGATTTCCTGTCAACTAGTGATGTTCAGGTAGGTAAGAAGAAGACAACTGTAAATTCCCTTGTATGTTATGAAAAGGTGATCATTATTCTCACCTTTGTCCTCGCATGGATGAGGCTTCTTCTCTTTTGGAAAACTTCAACTTACAAAAGGCTATCATAAGATTTCAATCAACCCATCATTAGTTGATGGAATAGTCAATCTGATTCCATCCTCGGTCAATCCGGTTGATTAGGTGGTCAATCTAGTTTCCTACTCGATTGAACCACAAAACCAAGTAGATGATCTAGTTTCATCATCGATCAGCCCTACTCTTAATCTAAAGAGTGTAACCCAAGTAGTCAATCCATTTTCATCCTCGATCGATCCCACTCTCCCATTAGAGAGTGACACCAAAGAGGTCGATCTGTTTCCACCTGTCGACCCCATTCTCCCCTTGTATAATGAAACCTAAGTGGTCGATCCGGTCCTGTCATCGGTCAATACCACTCCTCCTTTGATGAGTACCAAAGTGGTTGATCCAGTCCCTTCCTCGGTCAGTCCCAGTCTTCATATAAAGAGTGCCTGCATGGTCGATTTGATCCCATCATCGGTCGATCCTACTCTCCATCTAGAGAGTAAACCTAATATTGCCCACATTTTTCTCATTGATACAGAATCTACCGTGTTGGGGGGCATTCCTCATTCTCCCGAGAAACCCCCTCTAAGTAATGAGGCCATCCTTTTTTATTGGGATGCGCTAATAGGACCTCGTCTTTCCTCTCACATTCCTTTCCAAATTACAGTATAGGTTTGTGGTCAGGACATTCCTCAAACGTTGATAGATGAAGGTGCGTCCATTAGTATTTTTTCCTCTGTTTCTTGGCATGCTTTAGGTTTTCCTCGGCTTGTGTCGGTTACATAGAATCTGTTATGCTTTAACAGAAGAACTAGTCAACCTTTAGGGACCCTTCCTTAATTTTTGGTAACTTTGAGAGGGAAAACTGTCATTATTGATGTCATGGTATTCCAAGACCCTTTGGATTTCTCTTTACTCCTTGGGAAAGATTATGTCTATGCCATGAAATCTATTTTGTCCACTCTTTTTCGTGTGATATATTTCCAACACGATGGAAGAATTGTGACTATTAATCAACTTTCATTCATCAATCCTGACTGGATTACCTCCCTGAATGGTTCTTATATGATGAAAGTATCACCCCCGCCACATGTCAATTATGTGGCATTATCTCCCATGACTTCAACTTTAGATGATTTGAATTCAGTAGTTGACATGGTGATTTCTTCAGTAGAGTTATTGGAGCCTAATATCCTTACCCCTGACGAGACCCTCAACATGTGCTCCTTCCAGAGTGATTTTATTCCATCCATTGAAGATCTCTTGGAATCCATGATCGAGTTTTGTCCGTTAACATGGAGTCCTTCTAGAGTGTTTTTCTCTTGGAAGCCATGATCAAGAAGTGTCCAGGAGCATAATTTTCTCTCTCTGTGGAAAGCTCTTTAAAAAAATGAAACAGAGGTTACGAGCATAGTTTCTCTTCTTTGTAGAAAGCTCGTTAAAAAATGAAACAGAGGCCTTGAGCATAGTTTTCCTATCTGTAGCAAGATCGTTAAAAAATGAAACAGATATCTGGGGATTTAACCCAGAGCCCTAAGCATAGTTCTTTTTCTATGCAAGCTCATTAAAAAATGAAACAGACACCTCTCTTGAACCTTCTTTTCATCCATTCTTATCCTTTTTCTCCGTCTAGTAGAGAAATTGGTGACAACCTCAAAGTTGGTGAATGAATTGAAGCTTGGAGGGCATGTCTCCAACCTTTCATGATCATTATGGAGTTAAGCACTAGCTTTAAAGCTGGGGGCATACCAAGCTTGGTCTTTGTTCTTTCTCGTTCTTGAAAAAACATGAGAATGTAACCGAGTAGAATTTTATCACTTTTTCGGACATGCATGGATATATGAAAAAGGAACCCTTTGGAGTCATATTTAAGCTCTTTTCAGACTCTCTAAACATGAAAATATTGTTGAGTGATATTCCTTCCTTTCCCACTCTCTAAAAGGTTTGAAAGGTCATCTTTCGAGTGGTATTTTATCTCTTTTTCGGCCTCACGAGACTAATATTATGAAAAATGACAACATTGGAGTCATCTTTAAGTTCTTTTCAAACTCTCTAAATATGAAAAATCACCGAGTTTACCTTCTCTGGACTCGTTAAACAATCATACATTGAAGGGCCCATATGGGACCGAACCCTTACTTCTTNCCTTGTGTGTTCAGTGACACCTAGGGCTATAGCATATATCAGGCCATTGTGATGAAAAAATCCACAATAAATCACAAAATCCATGATAGGGAAAACAAAGATATGATTATGAAATATTACCTGGTTTAGATGGATTGCAAATCGATTGAGTAATTATCCCACAATGAGCTCTCGAAGCTTGCACTTGGAAGGTGGTTTTCCCCACAAATTCTCCACTCACCTGTCTTTACAAATGACAAATGAGATTTTTACCATGGTGAGTTTCCTTTTATAACACTTTGGGTGATAAGAAAAAAAAAAATCTCATAGAGACCAAGTAAGTGGCTTCCATCTATTTATTTTTTTAATGATCTGATTGTCATTTTTATGCCATTTTTAATTATTGACCTTGACATCTACTTTACATGTGTTGACAGGATAACAATGACTTTTTTTTGTATAGAAATGGTGACTTCCACTGAACTTGAGGTACGTGTTATTAAAAATATCATATAAGGATATGTTTTTCCTTGCATCCACGATTTGCATTATTAACCATCCATTTGTTTGTCACCTACCTTATGTTCGATCTCATCAAGTTGTGACATTAGCCAC
The DNA here is from genome assembly GCA_000966675.3 of Picea glauca. NCBI lineage: Eukaryota > Viridiplantae > Streptophyta > Pinopsida > Pinales > Pinaceae > Picea > Picea glauca. Next base: position 7,763 of record JZKD02S0841106.1, read on the forward strand.
TCCATTTTTTCATGGTGTAGCTTGGTTGGTAGTTTTCCACCCTCCATGGGAACCCTAGTTATCACCCATATTTCCATTTGGTTCCCATGTTGTGATTTCCCGTAGGCCTAGAAACCCCCTTGTAGTCCCACCATGACTTGACATTGAGACTCATTTTCTCTCTTGATCTATATTCCCTCCTTTTCTCAAAGGGGTTCTTGATTTTAATGTTTCTTAATGGTCTCTTATTCATTTTTTTCTCATGTCATTTACTCCGCATTTTCACTATTGTTTTCCCAAATACCACTTACCATTATTGCAGTAGCCTCTGACCATTTGCCTCTTGCATTATTTGGCCCTCGTTTTGCATTCACCATCCCATGGAGAGAAAAACTGCTAAGAGTGGATCTCACTTGTCAGTACCATTTTTCTTAGGTCGGTTTGAAGCACTTGGAACATAGGATCATGTTGTTATGCTACTCATTCTCTCTAGATGAGAACACTTTTATCTCTTTTTCGGACTTGTTTAAAGACACAAAAATACACTTTCAAGTACACTTTTATCTCTTTTCGAACTCGTTAAAAGACTTGAAAATGACACTTTCGAGTACACTTTTACCTATTTTTTGGACTCGTTAGAAGACACAAAAAAGATACTCTCACGAGTATACTTCAAAACCTTTTTTGGGGTCATTAAAAACAAACAAAAAATACACTACCAAAAACCATGAAGGAGACACCAAAAACCGAAAAAAAAAAAAGAGAAGGGTTTTTTCACCATTGATATATTTCCAACATGGAAACATTAGTCGAGTCTCCCTTTGAACATGGAACCTATTTGAATAATTGTTATACCTCAAAATTACTCACTTCGATAGTGTCGCAAGTGTTGTCATTACGAGTGTTGTAAGTGTCACATCTTGTCCGCAACTGTTGCATTTTGACTATAAGTGTTGCAAGTGTCAAAAAAAATCATATTTTCATATTTCATATGCCGTGCCTATAATGACATCTTAAAGACACTTAATACACCTCAAAGGGTGGTTTGGAAGAAGAGAAATCAATTGATAGGAAGTACAAGCCTTTTACCATTGAAAAAACCACTCAAAAAATGAATTTTGGAGAGGAGATCTCCCCTACCCACTGTCAGGGAGTGCTGGTGCTCCCTAAGCCTCTTTTGGGGAGTGTTTGAGAGTCCTGTGCACCCTTAAGGGTAAGCGCTACCCCTTTTCTGAGCAAATTTTGGGTTTGTTGAGGCAAATTAGGGAAGAATCCCTCAATTCCTGAAGGTATTTGGATTCAAATAGATGGTCAAGACATGATATTAGGGGAGATCGTCAACTGAAGGAGAGGGATCCTCAACTCATCCCAAATATATCTCAAGTGGTTGGAACCCTCCAAAGTTATATAAGGAGGCCTTCTCATGGTGAAAGAGGGAAGAGAGACTAGAGATTGATACCAAAATTATGATCCTATTAGTGGTATTAACAGAGAATGACAATTGAGAATTACATCAAACCTATGATCTCATGAGTGAGATATCATCAAAGCAATCAATGGAGATTGATTGAGCAAAGTGGTTGGAAAAGGAGAGTTGGAAGAAGCTGTTGCACCTTCATTCAAAGGATTGTAATTACTTTTACTCATTCTCATTAATATAATCAATGCTTGGCCTGTTTCTTTCAAACTTGTTCTTGTTCCATATGACTTTTTTTGTAGTAGATGGATATATGTTTGAGCTAAAATCAGTAGATTAGGAAGTCTTTTGTACCTTTGTTTGTTTGACAGTACATATTAGGGAACTTAGGCTCAGAGCGCAGCCAAGACTTTGTAAGGACAAACGTCGCTTATAAGGTACATATATTTCTCCTTCTATCTCATTCATTAGCTTGATTATATCTAAAAGGAAGTCAGTTCCCATGTTAAACACTTTCTATCTTGGCCTTAGGAGTCTAGAGACCAAGAGGGAATCCATTTGTCCGCAGGGGGATTCAGATACAAGAGAAATTGGTGACTCCACTGGGGAGGAACTCTGACTTTTGTTTCCATTCCCAGATCTTGTTTTGTCCCTTTTCCCACTAATTTGACCTTCTCCATGATGTGTCTATGATCCTTAGATGTGATTGTTGGCTCTTGGATCCATCTTACACTCAAAATTCTTTCATTTTCTCTAAGTTTTTTGGATTTCTGGGCAAAATTATGAGTTTTTAGAGGCCATCACTCCCCTTCCCTTAGAACCAGGTTGTTGGAACTCCCTTACAGTCTTCCACAGAGTGTTGGAGTGCTCTGTGTCCCCTTTTAGGGGAGCGCTACCCCTTTTTCTACAGAAATCTTCTTAAAAATTGGTTTTCCTCAATCTTTTTGTTGATTCATCTGCTCAGGGTTTGTGCTATCTTAGTGTGTCCTTTTTTAGCCTCCAATTATTTGATTTCTAAGGATTATTCATCTCTTTCTTGGATTTTTGACATTTTTCCTTGCTTCAGTCTTTGTCCTTCACGATTTGGAGTCAATTTTTCATTTCTTCTCGTTATCTGAATGAGTGAAAACTTTGTAAGGGGTTTCAAAGGTCTTTTGTACTTATATTTTTGATCTTTGAGTCATCTTGTCCAAGCTCTTTCTCCTTCCTTTTGATTTTTTGGCTTTCTGTTTCTTGTTTGATCACAACAAGGGTGTCTTTTGGTTTATGTGAATTTTTCTTCAAGATTGCTCAAATCTCACAACTCTTGAAGTCCGATTAGCATACATCTACTGGTTATCGGTCACATACAAACATTTTAGCATTGCATTGGATTCCTTATTGAGGACTATTGCATGAGGTCATTTCATCTTGGTGTTTGACAATGAAAGGAAAATCCTTCTCCTTCCCTTAATTAGACATTCATTGAAAGAAAAGACTGCTTATCATTTCTTATGCATGTTTTGGGAACTAAGTCACAATATCATAATTTTTCATTCTCATACACCTCTAAGTAAACAACAACCGATAAAATAAATGCTTAACTAAAATTTATCAGAATTTTTACATTTTTGTTAGAAAACCTACATTAGTTTAAGGTGTAGGGATTTGGAATCTGTTGAAAGGATAACTTTCCAAAGCTATCAAACAAACTTAGTATCTTGCGATAGCGAGAGAAAATCCAATTGTCGTATAGGATTTATGGGATCCCCCTCTCACACATGGGTTACGCACGAGGTCGCGTTCAAGAGATTTACAGAGATTATCCCTCTGTGGTTCAACAGTTCATGGTAGTCAGATCATATTTTGGGGGTCACTTGAAGGTATACCCATGATTATGTGTGGGATCCTCTTGAGTTGATTTTGGACTTGTTATCCTTCCCATACGCTCTGATTGGACTGTCAACTGTACCCTCCCAGGGGATGAATGTGAATTGGTAAGCTTAGTATCCATAATATTTAGGGTCTCACACAAGGTGACAGTGAAGGGAAGTCTCACTATACCTAGATTAGATGTTGGTCAAACTCACTCAGGATCCTTGGAGGGTAAGTCCACAATTACTGTGTGGAAGCTTGCACTGAGGCGTAAGTCCATTAATAAGGTCACCAACGTAACTAATCCATCCGATCTATCCCTGCCTCTTCCTATTTTGATCTCGCAATGTTGGATTTCATCACTAACTAGTGGTTTCATTGTGGGAAGGTTGTGCTTGATTGTTTTCTTCTCAGATTCATAGTGTGTGTTGGTTGTGTTTCTTAGTGGAACTTAGGTCGAGTGAGTGTTAATGGAATCAAATACTGACAGTACCAATGGAGGAACCCTTTCTCCTGGGGAACCTTATACCTTTCCTTCGTTTGGAAACTTTGGTCCTTCATACATTGCCACACTGAGTCTTCCAGGACTCACCATCAGATTACCGTTTTGGTTGTTCCCCACTCCGATGATCTTGAATCCTCCCAGTGCTTCAACTGCACCTAATAATTTAGATCTTAGTACACCACCCACACATCAACCTCATGTCAACTTTTATCCTTCTTCACCCATTAAGTCTCCTTCCCTTTCTCCTTCTTCGTCTAGTGAAATCTTTAAAGAAAGTAGCCAAGTTGATCAGAAGAAGAAGAAACAGAAAGAGAAGAATAATAAGAGCCTGAAAAGGACCAAGGCTCCAAAAACATCAAATGTTGGATCCAAGAAACCAACTAATGTTAATAGTACTGGGAGTGTTGTTGAGGTCAACAAGATTAAAATGAAGAATCTGAAACCCAAATTCCCTTGCAGTTTTTGTAAGGGTGATCACTTTCTGAGGGATTTCTATGGTATTCTCGAGGTCTTAGAAATGTGGTCCTCCATGTCATCAACCTCTACTAGACATGCTGGTGATTTCCTGTCAACTAGTGATGTTCAGGTAGGTAAGAAGAAGACAACTGTAAATTCCCTTGTATGTTATGAAAAGGTGATCATTATTCTCACCTTTGTCCTCGCATGGATGAGGCTTCTTCTCTTTTGGAAAACTTCAACTTACAAAAGGCTATCATAAGATTTCAATCAACCCATCATTAGTTGATGGAATAGTCAATCTGATTCCATCCTCGGTCAATCCGGTTGATTAGGTGGTCAATCTAGTTTCCTACTCGATTGAACCACAAAACCAAGTAGATGATCTAGTTTCATCATCGATCAGCCCTACTCTTAATCTAAAGAGTGTAACCCAAGTAGTCAATCCATTTTCATCCTCGATCGATCCCACTCTCCCATTAGAGAGTGACACCAAAGAGGTCGATCTGTTTCCACCTGTCGACCCCATTCTCCCCTTGTATAATGAAACCTAAGTGGTCGATCCGGTCCTGTCATCGGTCAATACCACTCCTCCTTTGATGAGTACCAAAGTGGTTGATCCAGTCCCTTCCTCGGTCAGTCCCAGTCTTCATATAAAGAGTGCCTGCATGGTCGATTTGATCCCATCATCGGTCGATCCTACTCTCCATCTAGAGAGTAAACCTAATATTGCCCACATTTTTCTCATTGATACAGAATCTACCGTGTTGGGGGGCATTCCTCATTCTCCCGAGAAACCCCCTCTAAGTAATGAGGCCATCCTTTTTTATTGGGATGCGCTAATAGGACCTCGTCTTTCCTCTCACATTCCTTTCCAAATTACAGTATAGGTTTGTGGTCAGGACATTCCTCAAACGTTGATAGATGAAGGTGCGTCCATTAGTATTTTTTCCTCTGTTTCTTGGCATGCTTTAGGTTTTCCTCGGCTTGTGTCGGTTACATAGAATCTGTTATGCTTTAACAGAAGAACTAGTCAACCTTTAGGGACCCTTCCTTAATTTTTGGTAACTTTGAGAGGGAAAACTGTCATTATTGATGTCATGGTATTCCAAGACCCTTTGGATTTCTCTTTACTCCTTGGGAAAGATTATGTCTATGCCATGAAATCTATTTTGTCCACTCTTTTTCGTGTGATATATTTCCAACACGATGGAAGAATTGTGACTATTAATCAACTTTCATTCATCAATCCTGACTGGATTACCTCCCTGAATGGTTCTTATATGATGAAAGTATCACCCCCGCCACATGTCAATTATGTGGCATTATCTCCCATGACTTCAACTTTAGATGATTTGAATTCAGTAGTTGACATGGTGATTTCTTCAGTAGAGTTATTGGAGCCTAATATCCTTACCCCTGACGAGACCCTCAACATGTGCTCCTTCCAGAGTGATTTTATTCCATCCATTGAAGATCTCTTGGAATCCATGATCGAGTTTTGTCCGTTAACATGGAGTCCTTCTAGAGTGTTTTTCTCTTGGAAGCCATGATCAAGAAGTGTCCAGGAGCATAATTTTCTCTCTCTGTGGAAAGCTCTTTAAAAAAATGAAACAGAGGTTACGAGCATAGTTTCTCTTCTTTGTAGAAAGCTCGTTAAAAAATGAAACAGAGGCCTTGAGCATAGTTTTCCTATCTGTAGCAAGATCGTTAAAAAATGAAACAGATATCTGGGGATTTAACCCAGAGCCCTAAGCATAGTTCTTTTTCTATGCAAGCTCATTAAAAAATGAAACAGACACCTCTCTTGAACCTTCTTTTCATCCATTCTTATCCTTTTTCTCCGTCTAGTAGAGAAATTGGTGACAACCTCAAAGTTGGTGAATGAATTGAAGCTTGGAGGGCATGTCTCCAACCTTTCATGATCATTATGGAGTTAAGCACTAGCTTTAAAGCTGGGGGCATACCAAGCTTGGTCTTTGTTCTTTCTCGTTCTTGAAAAAACATGAGAATGTAACCGAGTAGAATTTTATCACTTTTTCGGACATGCATGGATATATGAAAAAGGAACCCTTTGGAGTCATATTTAAGCTCTTTTCAGACTCTCTAAACATGAAAATATTGTTGAGTGATATTCCTTCCTTTCCCACTCTCTAAAAGGTTTGAAAGGTCATCTTTCGAGTGGTATTTTATCTCTTTTTCGGCCTCACGAGACTAATATTATGAAAAATGACAACATTGGAGTCATCTTTAAGTTCTTTTCAAACTCTCTAAATATGAAAAATCACCGAGTTTACCTTCTCTGGACTCGTTAAACAATCATACATTGAAGGGCCCATATGGGACCGAACCCTTACTTCTT
>JZKD02S0841117.1:0-14335 GCA_000966675.3 Picea glauca
AGAGGGCATGAAAATTGAGACAAAATTCCTCTTGGGCTTGGGAGTGCCAGAGTTGGATAGGAGTGTGGAGACAATCAGTTTTGGGTAATTCGATGCCACGAGTCCAGTGGTGATGTTTGTTTTTTGATTTGACCATTATTTCTGCAACTTGATTTCAGAATGAGGTATATTCATGTATTTGCCAAATTATTTTGTTGAGTTAATGAAAGAGCCTACCCATTTGAGAGAAGGACCCAGAGACGTAGTCCACCAGGGACAAATTCCATTATCAAGTTTTTGTGTTCAGATTTGATACTTATGTCTCTTCATTTTTTAGTTTTCCCTTCTTTAATGGTGCACTTTAATTTATGCTCATTTAATACAATTCTTTATAAGTCACGATGAAAAGATCCTGGATCATGGTATTAGAGTAGTCATCTTTGAATTGAATTGTTGAGTGTGAATGCTTACTAGGGCCAAGCATAAGCAGGGTGAAGGAACTCTAAATACTTTCAATCTCTAAGTTGGTCGTGTATCCATAAGGAAGAAAATGGTAGAAGAGGATAAGCATGATGCATAGGAGAAAAACATTCACATGGTATTTTATCACATGTTAGAAATGGTCAAGCGAATGTATGGAGATAACAAGAAGAGGATGAATAAGAAAGGGAAGAAAAATGAAACATGTGTAGGTGATGATGCTTCGGTAAACCAAGGTGCTGGAAGAGATCCTCCTCAACCTCCTTCTTCACCTTCGAGTTCTAGTTCTTTTTCCTCTGAGCATTCTCATCATTCTAGCCATAAAGCCTCTTTTAAAAAACCATTATTAAAGCTTGTTGAAAATTTTTCTTTACCTATGTTTAATGGAGATGCTAATCCTGAAAAGATAGATAATTGGATCCGACAGGTTGAAGTGTATTGTCGTGTCCAACATATTGATGAAGAGGAAGTTAAAGTGCAACTGGGTTCTCTTCGGTTGGAAGACACTGCTCTCGTATGGTGGGAGATCAAGCTTCAAGACACAAGTAAGTGTGGTAAGATTCTTTCCTCATGGTCAGAATTTAAATCAGCGACAAGGAAGCAATTTTATCCATTAGGATATTTACATAAATCAATGATGGAATGAAAAACTTTAAGGCAAAGTAAAGGACAAACTGTACAAAGTTTCACAGAAGAATTTAGGAAGAAAGCTCTTGCATGGAACATTCCTTTGGATTATTATGAAACTTTAATGAAGTATATTGGTGCACTTCACAGTTATATTCGACATACTTTTCTCTTGTTTAACCCCACTAGTATTAATGAAGTTTGTGTGCAAGCCACTCACCTTGAGAACAGGGGGAAACATGTTAAAAAAGAACCCACAAAGAAACCTTCCAATTTCCCACATAAGACTTTTAAGAAGTTTGGAAGAAAGGACAAGAAGACCGCTATAGTGACGAGAGAAGGAGAAAAACCACCTTGCACTCATTGCAAGAAGAGCGGTCACGATGAAGGACACTGTTGGAAACTGCATCCGAAAAATAAACCGAAATAGTTCGGTGGAAAGGGGAAGACAAAGACCGTTGCTACGGTATAGCAAGATCTTGGTTCCGATTCAGGAGATGAAGGAAATATCACAATAGTTGGAGTACAAGGTAAAGATTCTCTTCATGCTAGTTCTAGTTCCAATGATGAATCTAATGTCGATGAACAAAAGATGAATGAGTTATTTCACATAAGAGTTGTACCTAAACATACTAAGATAGATACATTATTTGATCTGGGTTCCCAAGTAAACTTAATATCTGAAGCACTTGTCAAGAAAATGGGTCTTGAAAYGAAACCACATCCGAAACCTTATCCTCTTGGCTGGGTATGTGAGAAAGAAAAACTTAATKCCACCAAACAATGTAGGATCAAATTTKCTATTGCTTCAAAATTGTTTGATGAAGTTGATTTGGATGTTGTACCACTTGATATATGTGGCATAGTGTCGGGAAKTCCTTATCTTTATGATATAAAAGAAATCTTCTTTCAACATGAGAACAAATACCACCTTACTAAGGGGGGAGTGGAATATATTGTTAGAGCTCATAGCATGAGAGTAAATACAACACTTGTTAGTGCACGGAAAATGGAAAGACTCATAAACACTAATAAGAGATATGTACTCATGGTCGTCATAGAGAAATATGTCGGGACATATGACGCTTTCCAAGGGTGTGATCCATCTCATAAAAAGGAATTAATTGATATTGTTTCTAAGTATGATGATATTTTTCAGGAACCAAATGGATTACCTCCTAAGAGGGAAATCCAACATGAGATACATCTTCAGCAGGATTCTCTTCTTCCTAATGTGGGCATGTACATGATGTCAGTTGTGGAGATGAAAGAGATCAAGAAGCAGGTACAAGGATTATTGGATCAAGGGGTCATCAGGCCCGGTTCATCTCCCTGTGGTTCTTTGATCGTGAAGGTTCCAAAGAAATATGGCACATGGAAAATGTGTGTCGATTATCGGCCCTTAAATAAAATCATGGTGAAAAATCGATACCCTCTTCCTCACATAGATGATTTACTTGATCAATTGAAGAATGCTGTCTATTTCACCAAGTTTGATTTTCGCAGTGGATATCATCAAATCAGAGTCGCTGAACATGATGCATGGAAAATTGCCTTTAAAACCAAACAAGGATTTTTTGAGTGGTTGGTTATTCCGTTTGGGCTTTGTAATGCTCCGAAAAATTTCATGTGTGTGATGAATGATGTATTCAGGCCTTTCATAGATGACTTTGTGATTGTATATTTAGATGACATTCTTGTTTTTAGAGGGACTTGGGATGAACATGTGAGGCATGTAAAGCAAGTATTGGATACTTTACAAAGGGAAAAGTTGTATGTAAAATTGTCTAAATGTGAATTTGGCAAGATTGCACTTGTATACTTAGGTCATATTGTAGGAGGAGGACAATTGAAAATTGACCCTTCCAAAGTTGATGTAATTGTAAATTGGCCTAAGCCAAAAAGTGTAACCGAAGTTCAAAGCTTCTTAAGTGCATTCCAGTATTGGAGGAGATTCATTCCCAACTCAACACTTTTCAATGGGAAGGAAAGCAACAAAAATATTTCGACACTTTGAAGGGGAAGATCAATACTGCACCAATATTAGCACTGTCGAATCTTCAACATCCTTTTGAGATCGAGACAGATGCCAGTGGATATTCCATGGGTGCAGTACTAATGAAATATCTAAGCCTATCTGTTACTACTTTGAAACTACACCAGTATTAGCACTATCGAATGTTCAACATCCTTTTGAGATCGAGACAGATGCCAACGGATACGCCATGGGTGCAGTACTAATGAAATATCTAAGCCTATATGTTACCACTCTNTCCTTATCTTTATGATATAAAAGAAATCTTCTTTCAACATGAGAACAAATACCACCTTACTAAGGGGGGAGTGGAATATATTGTTAGAGCTCATAGCATGAGAGTAAATACAACACTTGTTAGTGCACGGAAAATGGAAAGACTCATAAACACTAATAAGAGATATGTACTCATGGTCGTCATAGAGAAATATGTCGGGACATATGACGCTTTCCAAGGGTGTGATCCATCTCATAAAAAGGAATTAATTGATATTGTTTCTAAGTATGATGATATTTTTCAGGAACCAAATGGATTACCTCCTAAGAGGGAAATCCAACATGAGATACATCTTCAACATGATTCTCTTCTTCCTAATGTGGGCATGTACATGATGTCAGTTGTGGAGATGAAAGAGATCAAGAAGCAGGTACAGGGATTATTGGATCAAGGGGTCATCAGGCCCAGTTCATCTCCCTGTGGTTCTTTGATCGTGAAGGTTCCAAAGAAATATGGCACATGGAAAATGTGTGTCGATTATCGGCCCTTAAATAAAATCATGGTGAAAAATCGATACCCTCTTCCTCGCATAGATGATTTACTTGATCAATTGAAGAATGTTGTCTATTTCACCAAGTTTGATTTTCGCAGTGGATATCATCAAATCGGAGTCGCTGAACATGATGCATGGAAAATTGCCTTTAAAACCAAACAAGGATTTTTTGAGTGGTTGGTTATTCCATTTGGGCTTTGTAATGCTCCAAAAAATTTCATGCGTGTGATGAATGATGTATTCAGGCCTTTCATAGATGACTTTGTGATTGTATATTTAGATGACATTCTTGTTTTTAGAGGGACTTGGGATGAGCATGTGAGGCATGTAAAGCAAGTATTGGATACTTTACAAAGGGAAAAGTTGTATGTAAAATTGTCTAAATGTGAATTTGGCAAGATTGCACTTGTATACTTAGGTCATATTGTAGGAGGAGGACAATTGAAAATTGACCCTTCCAAAGTTGATGTAATTGTAAATTGGCCTGAGCCAAAAAGTGTAACCGAAGTTCAAATCTTCTTAAGTGCAGTCCAGTATTGGAGGAGATTCATTCCCAACTCAACACTTTTCAATGAGAAGGAAAGCAACAAAAATATTTCGACACTTTGAAGGGGAAGATCAATACTGCACCAATATTAGCACTGTCGAATCTTCAAAATCCTTTTGAGATCGAGACAGATGCCAGTGGATATGCCATGGGTGTAGTACTAATGAAATATCTAAGCCTATCTGTTACCACTTTAAAACTGCACCAGTATTAGCACTATCGAATGTTCAACATCCTTTTGAGATCGAGACAGATGCCAACGGATACGCCATGGGTGCAGTACTAATGAAATATCTAAGCCTATATGTTACCACTCTGAAACTTTTAACCAAGTTGTTGTTAACTATCCTACATATGATAAAGAGTTGTATGCATTAGTCCAGAGTGTAAAGAAATGAAAGCACTACTTGTTAGGGTAGGAAACCATTATACATACAGATGACCAACCCTTACAGTATCTTCAAGAACAAACCAAATTGCAACAATATTGGCACTATAGGTGGATGGGTTTCCTACAACAGTTTCACTTGGTAATCAAGTACAAAAAGGGTACAAGTAACAAGGTAGTTGATATTCTTTCTAGACCTCCTATTGCTACTTCTATTATTTTGAAGAATGCTTATTTATCTCATGATAGCTATATAGAACAAGATGCCATCGATGAAGACTTTAAAGAAGTATATACGAAGCTAACCCTTGGTGCACATGTAGAGAACTATTTTCTATAGGGAAATTTACTTTACCATATTGGAAAGCTATGTATTCCTATAAGTGAACGATTCCATGTAATATGAGAAGCTCATACTTCTCTTGTGTCTGGGCATTTTGGGGTAGGAAAAACTATGGCTCATTTGCAAAGGTTTTGTTACTGGCCTCAAATGAAAGCAATTGTAACTAAATATGTAAAGGGGCGTGTGATGTGTTCTACTTGTAATCCCAATAATAGAAAACCGGGGCTATACTCACCACTTCTTATTCCATCCCATCCATGGGAAAGTATATCCATGGATTTTGTAGGGGGTTTACCCATGACCAAAGGGGGTCATGATTATTTGTATGTTGTAGTGGATAGGTTTAACAAGATGTGTATCTTGATGCCTTGCAAAAAGAAGATCATTGTTGAGAAGACTACTAATCTCTTCTTTTAGCATGTTTGGGTTCACTTTGGATTACTCACATCTATCATCTCAGATCGAGATACTTGATTCCTTGGGGACTTTTGGACTAGCTTGTGGAGAATGTTGGACAACAAATTGAAGAGGAACATTGTTTTTCATCCATAGACCAACGAAGAAACAAAGGTGGTAAACCGAACAATGGTACTTTTTCTTCAAGGCTATTGCACCAAGCGTCCCAAGGTATGGGATGAACATATACCCTATGTACAACATGCGTACAACTGAGCTTTACATTCATCAACTCAGAGTTCACCTTTTGAGACATGTTTTGGGTACCTGCCAAAGGTTCCTTTGGACTTGATGTATGTGAGAGATGCCGATGTAAATGAAGAATGAATAGAGGACAGAGCCTGCAAGTTCATCCAGAGGATTCAGAAGATACACCAGGAAGTCGGGGAACAGTTGGAGAAAATTCAAGCACAATATAAGGCTCAGCATGATAAGAACAAGGTTGATCATCGATTCTAGGTTGGAGACCGGGTATGGATTCACATCAGCAAGGAGAGATTGAAGGGTGAAGGAAATAAACTCAAGCCCATTCATTATGGACCCTTCACTATCTTGGAGAAAAGAGGTACCAATGCTTTTCGTCTAGATATTCCACCTTATATGCAGATTTACTCAATTATGAACATTGAGAACTTGAAATATTTTGAGCCTCCCATGATCATGGATCAAGATGAGGAAGTTTCAATACCATCAGTTGATGAGTTTGCACCTGAGTACTTGGATGATATACATGAATATATCATCTTGGACAGGAGGACAAGAACTTCATCCAGTGGTGATGTTGATTATCTTTGAGTAGGCTTAAAAGGCACACATCTAAGCAAGGCAAAGTGGATCGAGAAGGACAAAGCGAGGGGACTTTTCCCTCACTTACTGGTTGATTGATGAAAGCTTTTGGTGGTCCAAAAATCTCTCAGTGGGAAGGCGTGATCCAAAAAGGAACTAGAGAAGGCTAAGAAAAAATCAGAACTCACAGAGGCAACTCATAACGCTCATAATGGCTCCAACAGATAGAGAAAGGGAAAAAATTCATAGTTTCCAAAACTCATTGAAAATGACATGATCGTGAAGAGCACGTCAAAATATTTCTAATGACACAAACGACTCGTCAAATAGAGTTACGTTTTGAAATATATTCACGATCAAAGTTGTGGTCAAACAGGGCCAGTCAGCAGGGGAAACATCATCATCCGTATTGTTGAAGTCAACAGATGACATGGTAGGGTGATGTCATTGTACAGGATGCTGACGTCATCATGCCGCATGGAAACACTAGAAGGTGCCATGTGTCACCCACCATTGGGCTTTTTAGGGGTCCATGTGGACCAATATAAAAGTGCCACATGGCACCCCTAGGCAATGCCACATGGCACCACCCAGGGAGCGCCACGTGTTAGTACGTAATGACAGGAAAACCATGCCATCATATAGATGGGCGTATCAGTGGGCGCTATGTGGTCTAATCATTGGGTGACATGTGGCATCCAAAAAATGCCCAATATTGGCCCGTGAACGAATTTCATTTAAAAAAAATGGCGGGTCTGCCAAATTTGGCGGACCACACCAATTTTAAATAGCAGTTGAGAGAACCTTCTAGTGGGTNCATGGAAACACTAGAGGGTGCCATGTGTCACCCACCATTGGGATTTTTAGGGGTCCATGTGGACCAATATAAAAGTGCCACGTGGCACCCCCAGGCAATTCCACATGGCACCACCCAGGGAGCGCCACGTGTTAGTACGTAATGACAGGAAATCCATGCCATCATATAGATGGGTGTATCAGTGGGTGCTATGTGGTCTAATCATTGGGTGACACGTGGCATCCCAAAAATGCCCAATATTGGCCCGTGAACGAATTTCATTTAAAAAAAATGGCGGGTCTGCCAAATTTGGCGGACCACACCAATTTTAAATAGCAGTTGAGAGAACCTTCTAGTGGGTTGCTAAACTTAGTGGAGAAATGGATACATTGTACCATATATATATATATAACAAACATCCAAAATGGAGTTCGATGGGTTCGACCTCAGAACCTCCGCCTTACCCAACGCCTTTATAACTCTGCCATAACCAACGCGCCACCAATGCTACTTGGTATATTTGTCGGTTTATTATTTAAAAAGAATAATCCACCCAGAGGCACGATCATGCTGTACAACTGTGGGCATGGATTATGAGGTAGAGGCTATCATAATTGTAGGTTGTAGAGGGTACAAAAGTCGAGACAAAATTCCTCTTGGGTCTGGGAGTGACAGAGTCGGATCAAAGTGTGGAAACAATCATTTTTGGGTAATTCAACGCCATGAATCCAATGATGATGTATGTTTTCTGATCTGATCATTATTGTTGCAGCTTTATTTCAGAATGTGGTATATTCATGTATTTGCCAAATTCTTTTGCTGAGTTAATGAAAGAGCCTACCCATTTGAGTGCAGTACCCGGAGACATATTCCACCAGGGACGAACTTTGTTATCAAGTTTTTGTGTTCATATATGATGCTTATGTCTCTTCATTTTTAAGTTTTCCCTTCTTTAATGGTGAACTTTAATTTATGCTCATTTAATACAATTCTTTATAAGCCACGATGAAAATATCTCGGATCAATCATTCTCAATCTTCTTCAATTTTCATCTTGTACCTACAAAACACAAACATTGTGTTTGTTGAAATCCATATAAAAAAGTTATCATCCACTGGAATACATGGGTCACCAACAGTTGTATCCATCGATTCTCTAGGAAATTTTTTCTCGTACATAGTTCAACAACAATTCATTAGTCACAAACATTTTTACTCCCCTTGCATCATCATTAAGCATCTTCCTAGGTTTTCTTTGGCTTACCCATAACCACACCTTGGGTTTTTCTGGGTTACCCTCAACCATTACAATTCTCTGGTGGTTTCTAGCTACCCACGAAACATACACCATTCAAATTATGGGGGTTTACTTGCCTCATTAAGGATTACATCAACATTTGACTTAGGTACATATACAATTTCAAATTTTTATTTTAGGGTAATCTATCCCTTATACAAACATTGGAATAAAACCATTTTCCTTCCATCATCAATGACCATTAAAATTCTTAGGGATGTCATTTTTCATGGATTCATTGCTTTTGCATCTCAATTTTGGAACACACGATACTATTTATTCTTACTTTTCTTTTGCTCCATTCTTCATTTCCATTTTCCCGTGCCATTTTATTTGTTGCTTTATTCTTATTTGTCCTTTCTTCTTTTTCTCTTCTTCAATATGCCCCTACCTTTTGCTTCTTCTATGCATGTCCAAGAGTCCATCTTCTTCTTGCATCTTCATTTGTTCATGTTGCTTGTGATTTCCTCTATCATCTTCTTCTGTCACAGAGTCTGCATCTTCATCTTCTTATGTAATTCTTCATTCGAATCTTCCACTGCAATCGCTGCATAAAATTGTTTTGTGTAGGAGGGACATCTCCATCCAACAAGACACCTATGACACTAGACTTCCAAACTTAATTGATGCGCCAATGCCATGATTTGAGATAACTTAAACTCGAATTGACTTTGACATTCACTATCATTTTACCAATAATTCATTACATAAGCAAGACTTCATTACATAACTAGGATCTTTCAAGCCACACTTGGACTTGAATTTAAATGTACTTCGACTCTTTACATCAACATATTTCATCTTGACTTTGACTCTTTACATCAATGTGAAAACCTTCTATATGTTCGATGACTTTACTTTTTCTTTAACATATACTTGATGGGGCTCTTTGCATCCATAAAAAGGATCACAATTGACTCATGCATAATGCCTACCTACCTACCTTAAAGACAAATATCATGACTGTGCATGTTGCATAATCATCTCTCATACAATTCATAATCTAAGCATAAGATAGATACCGATAAAAAATTCAACCAACAACCACATATTCATCAATATATATGACCTTCCTTGTGGGTGTGAATCACACAGTTCGAAGTGGGACAAGACACACAAGTTAACACATAACCATAATCCATTTGTCCATCATCAAGGAATGATTGATCAGAGTAATCCACTAACCCCTTTTCAAATTTCCCTGCACATGTAGAACATGCACTTGCATGGAAAGAGTATGGAATTTTGAAACCTGCATTCTTAGTAGAATAAAAAATGTAAACATCATTTGGAGCATCGAACTCATTTTCAACACCATCATACATAATCAAATTCACCTTATTCATTGCGATTGTGCAATGAGCCTTGATTTCCTTTAGACCAAAGGCCTTGGTGATACTCGCAAATGGTCTCAAGCAAACAACTCCTCTAGGATATATTAATCTGTGTTCTAGGGCAGGTACAACACAAGAAAATTGGAAAAGATATTAACCAGGAAGCGTCGTGGCTACCATATCTCATAGTTTTTTTTATTACAAGCTCTGAGATTGTTGAATAACCAACAACAAATACCAAATGTTGGAGGGACAACTCACTACTCTCATTTACAGATCTTACATTTCCCTTAGAAATTACCAACTTGTTATTCGAGATAAATGACTCAAAACCAACACCTTTGTCAGTCATGAAGCTTTTGGCGATGTACTTGGATGGACCATTTCCTTTCATCAACAAGGATTTCACAACAACGATAGAAACAATCTATCCACCATTACAAATCCATTCACATATATTTTTTCTCTACATATTTCTTCATACACACAACTAATAACCATAAGCTATGATACCAAATGCCGGTTTTAATAACAACAAATACACAAAAACATCTACGAAGCAAGGGACACCAAGAGTTTACACTCAACAAATCCCCGAAGGGGAAAATTCCATTAATCAACCATTCCTGTGTGTGTTTCTATTGTACAATTGATCCCTTTATATAATAATAGGTGACCATAACAATTATATCTTTAGTTCAACCATATGCATAACTATATCCAAAATATATCCTTATATCTTTCCATGAATCTCTCAACCAATTTTCATCCCTAACATTTCTCCTTTCTTCTCATCTTTGTTTCCTCCGTAGAGTTCTATGCTTGGTCTACATTATTAAAAATCCATCATAGTATTCATGATTCACAATAGTTAATCCTTCAACAAAGTTGAAGTCATTGAAGGTGATGATGGTGATGAAATTGACAATGATCACATTATTAATGAAGTTTTTTTTGTTATTAAGTTCTTGTTGATAAGGTAAAGGTTTTCGATGATAAAGTCACAATGTTTACCTATGTTGATGGAACCATCACATGGTTTATTGACATAGTTTTTCCAAGATTTATCGATATCAATGACATGCGAACTTGATGGTTACCCAAAATCCCAACCATCTTAATAGATGCTTGGGGACCTATAGTTGAGTCATGAAGGAAGGATATATTAGATAGGAGACAGATTGTGTAATAGCATCACATAAGTGCTATGATGGTGCCACATTAAAAAAATCATCATAGTGATTTATTGTTCATTTCTTTAAAAAAATTTCCATTCATGATGAATGCCATTTAGTAAAAGAAGATAATTCATAGTTTTTTTTGTTATCTTTTGAACAAGAATAATAATATGGCAATTAGAGTGGCAATTTGCAAGATAAGGAAAAATACAATTGGTACTTGAGTGGAGGATGAGAATTTGAAAGGGTTTTTTCTTCTTGGCCATTTTGTTTGCCAAAAGGGGATTCAAAGTGTGAAGGAAAAACATGAGGTGATGCCTTACTAGTAAGGGTCATAAGAGACAATATGCATCTTATTATTGTTGAGGATTTGTTTAGTTCATACATTGTTGTTGTGGCAAGTTGTGGATGAAAGAGACCTAGAGACCAAGAAACATAAAAAAATAAATCCAAGCACAACATTATGGTGTCATAAGCACACATAGAACACAAAAATAGATATAGGAGATAGGATTTGTTACTAAGTGAATGATTACAAACCAAGATAGAGAAAATCTAGAACCAAAGCCAAGGGTGAAATGCCATCCCCATGGAAAGTCAAATATCAAAAGGAAAATAACTATAAGAAGGAATCTATGTGTGCAATATTTTTTTGAGAGATGGTTAGTTTTGAGGACATAAAAAATATTTAAATCTAGTTAAGGAAATGACTTGAATGCATGAAGAACTATGTGTTACCCTAAGAAGTGTTTGGTCGATATAATTTTCACAGTGAAAGAACAATCATTTCGACTGTCTAGTCGAGGTGGATCAACTAGGTGATGAATTGACCGATGAATCAAGTCCAGCCGATGGTTAAGTTGAGGTCGAAGTGATTGACCAGAAAGTTGGAGGTCGAAGTGGTTTAACGAGAATTCAGAAGGTCATCCGATAGGAGGTCGAGTGGCAACCGACTAGTAGCCCATTGGTAGTCGACTGTAGTAGAATCATGAGATTCACGGGATTGTGGCCAATCATCTGCATGGATCTGTAACCATTTTTGGGCACCATGATTTAGATTTTTTCATGCTATAAATCCTATAAATAAGGCACATTGTAATTGTAATAAGTTGATGTTCATGTTAATGTTGTTGGTCATGTAGATACAATTTGAATTGGCTGCAGGGTTTCTTTTGCATAAAGAAAGAGAGTCTGATGATGATTGTGTCTTAGGTGTATACCAAGATTAGTCATGTAACTCTTTATTATATGAATGAATAAGACAACAAGATATCAAGATGCTCAAGGAATGCAGGCCTTCCCAGTTAATGGTTTCTAAGGTAAGATATCTATGTACTGTGTGTGTTTGTCATTTATTTTCTGCTCATATTTGTCTTCTCTTTCCTGGTTGGCTTAGTGTGAGGATTGTTTTCCCAACAAGAATCCAATGAATAAGTGAAGTATTTTGAAAGAACTATAATTTAGAAGGTTTATGAATAGACCTAGAGTTTTTATTCCCCACATGGGTTTTTCTTCCATGATAAAAATCTTGTGTGTTGTGTGTTGAAGAATGTGATTGCTGTTATCATTTCTCCACTATTGAATTTCGATATCTCTTAAACCTTAGATTGATATAAGCACCAACACAAATTATTATCTTTTTTTCTTTTTCTTTTTCTTTTTTAAATTGTTATTGGTGCTTTGGAATTTGAATTGGAGTTCCGATGGGAGATTTTTACTCACCCATTGGATTTCAAATCATTGGTATCGAATCCAAGTTTTCCTAAGTCTTGTGGAAACTATGTGAACCAATAATTATGGGAGAAGATGTTAAATATGAGAGACACCAAGAGTTATGGGATTGAAGTGACACATTCCTCTCTACTAGATAACCAACAAAAACTCACTAAGTTTCTAATAGAGAGAGAAAGAGATATTTGTAATCAAACATAAATTCCATATCTTACTAAGAATATCGATCATGAAGCAATCAATTTAACTATTTATCATAGGGATATAAATAAATGATAGAAAACATAACATGGAACATTCAACCTTTCTTTTGTAGTGTGTGGAAGACGATCTCAGATTTTGAATCCCTCCAACCAACTTCTCCATGGGAAATGCATGCAGTTCCATCACTTTCCTCCCAATGAACATACCTTGAGTTCAAAGGTACCCCATAGTAGGGGTTTTGAATTTGAACAAACACTTCATTAGCCAACTGCACACCCAATCCTACTATTGCGATGCATAATGGATCATCATATAATTTTTCATCTATCTTGGTACTTTCTGGGTGGAAAAATTGTTGGTTGTGGAGCCTGATTATCTTCCTGATTTAGAGGTCTTTTACTTTCAACCATGTTTATATCCCATGAAGTATTTACACCCCAAAAGTATGTACACTCTTCCACGCGGGGGAGTGCAGAGGGGGGTACCCCCTCTGCGAGGTCCGGGGGGGCTATCCCCCCGGCTGGGGGGTCTGGGGGAAAGCAGGCCCCCAGTGGGGGTTTGGGGGCGAAGCCCCCGAAGAAAAAATTTCCTTGTAAAAGTATATTGTAATTTCATTGTAAATCTGGACCATTCATTATAAGGTCGCAGATCTAATGATAGATATTATGTTAGGGTTTTTGCCCTAAAAGGCAACCCTCTTTTATGAGGGAAATGTATTACGGCTATGTATATTGGTGAGTATTGTATTCTGAGAGAGAAGACTGTGAGAGAAAGAAGAGGAAGTTACAACGGGTTTTGCTGTAGGTTGTATCCCTTCATTTTGCTGGATAATAATAAAGAAAGGACCTGACAATTTCTCTGGTGGACGTGGCCCACACTGGGTGAACCACACAAATCTATGTCTCTCTTGTATTGTGTATCTTCCGTGTTTTGTTTCCGCATTTGTTTTATTTTATTGCTCTGCGGTCCTGTTTTTCTAACAATTGGTATCAGAGCGTAAGGTAACTCGTAGGAAAAGAGGGTTCCTAGTTCGAGTGGGAGCAATGTCAGAAGATGGAAAGTTTAGGGTCGAGAAATTTAATGGCCAAAACTACCAGTTATGGAAGATGCATATGGAAGATTATTTATATCAGAAGGATCTATTCCTACCATTGAGTGGATTAGGAAAGAAGCTGGCAGCCATGAAGGACGAAGAATGGGAGATTCTTGATAGAAAGGCTCTAAGAACGATACGACTGAGCCTGGAAACATCGATGGCTTTCAATATCTCGAAAGAAAAGACAACGAAGGGTTTGATGGATGCGTTGGCCAAATTGTATGAAAAACCCTTAGCGTCCAATAAGGTATTTCTAATGAAGAGATTATTTAATATGAAGATGTCGGAA
>JZKD02S0841161.1:0-14335 GCA_000966675.3 Picea glauca
ATCTTTGCGTTGTCTCTGTGTCTTCGAGTCTAGTTCATAGATCACGCATCTCTTTCTCCATAGATGGATCTGTCATCTGCCTGCCTCTTCTTCTCGACATTTCCCTATCCTCTGGTGGATCGAGTGTTTGCATGTCCCTTCTCCTTGGTGGCATGGTGAATTCTCTTCTCTTCTACAAAAAGCAAAGAATCTTTCTGGGCTCTGATACCAAACTGATGTTGATGCCCTCCCTACACAACTCGCAGGTCAGAAGGTCCACATCAGTGCAGGATATTTTCTTTCTCATGAACTAAAGAACTCTAATCGGTCCTTCTAATTCCCTATCAGGAATTATACACCCACAACAAAATCTCCACGGGATCTCCTTTTTACAATCAGGAGATTGGACTTCACGACTTCACGAGGTCAGTGGTCGGGCGTTGGACTCTCGAATCCCCGAGACCCAACAATAGTCAACGCTGAACTTTTCCTATCGGGGTTTTCCCTATCGCGATTTTGACACTCGCGATGTAAAGCAACTTGCTTTATCAACCCCAGAACCCCGATATGCCGAAACTCTGATGCACGCATGCGGTTGACCTTTCAACATCACTTCACCTTATCGGTACTTCGTATTTCACGATATTGCGAATCCTGATGCAATTATTTCAGGACTTCTCACTGTGAAAACCTGATACATTGTGCCACCTGTCCACTTACCAACTCTTGTGGCCCCACACTATTACCTTAGTCGTTCGCATATCGCGTTTCACGATTTCACGATTCCCATTGCAATGTTCATGGGACTTCAACCTATGAACTCCCGATATGGAAAACTATGAGTAAATATGACGGCCCTTGTGGCTCGGATCTACGATCCTGCCCCTCCTAAGCTTCAAACCCTTCGATGCTTCCTCTGTAACCTCCCTGCTCCTCCCTGGGATCTGACGGCTCACAGAACTTCGTAAAATCTCTTCAAAGAATTTCAACCGTCCGTCCTTCCTCGACAATTTCTGCGAATGACCAAGTGTTCCTTCACAGAACTTGTCCACCTGGGATGCAAACTTATGACACTTCTTACAAAATTCCAATCACAGATTCCCTATGCTGTCCTTCAACAATTTCAAAGGCCTTATCCTTCTTGAGCTTACTTGTGACTCTGAGTCTTAGAGAAGACTCTTGCACACACTTCTTGCGGAAACCTTCAACCACTTTCTAAGTGTTGAAATCTTTTGACTCTGTGCACACCTGCAGCAGCAGTCTCTAAACACTTCACTCCGGTCCACCACCCTAAGAGCTTACTTGGCATGTGCACTCCTTGCACGGCTCCTGTTCCTATCTGTACCTCGGAGTGAATGAGAACAAAGGTTATCTCTATCTGAACCCTTTGTCAATGCACTCCTTGCAGACAATTCGACTGCACTCCTTGCAGAAACTCTTGTTCAGATAGAGAAACAATTGAAACTCATTCCTACTTCCTTTTAGACTTCAAACTCAACCATGAAATCATATACAAAGCATATAAAGAAAATGTATAACTGGAAGCAAACATTCATGAGCATATCATTCAACATCAATATACAGAGAATAAACACACTACCATGAATTTGAATCAACCTCTTTCTATTAATCCAAATGCCTGTACATGGGTGTTCTTACACAACTCTCTGCTTCTTCTATGCTCCAATGCTTCAATCCCCCTTACAATACACAATGAGGGTGTTTATATACCGTTTCCCTCTTGTGCTCTAAAACTATCTAATCTAGAATTGAATTCTACCTACTCACATTAACTACTTTAAATTCCTTCTATCTACTAAGGATGAGAGAAAATTGTTGAAGGTCTGTTTACATTATACAAGTGCACTTCATTAAATTGCCACATTTATGTTCGTGCATCAACTCCAAGAGAAATTCAAAATTTGTGCTGGCTTGTCTAGCTGTCGTTCCCTTCCGCGTTGGCTTGCTTGATGTCAACGATGCTCCTGCATCAAATGTCTTTACATTCTCACTCTACTCTAGTTCAAGACCCTCTACTATGCACTCTCTTTTAGTTTCTCGTATTTACAAATTTTTCTGGTCTTCATCCTCCTGGTCTTATTCAATAACATTATAGCATTCCAAGACCTGTTGAATAGTATCAAAATATATGTTCACACTACCTACAGTTGCTGGTATCTTCTAATATTCTATTTTAAAGATGTTGGTCTTGATAATCTGCAAGGATTTGTCTACCAAAGGGGTATTGTCGTCCAACTTGAAAGTTACGTTAAAGTTGTGTGTAAAATCTTCCCAATATGTTGTCCCTCTATGCACTTAAATTTCTAAGTACCAGTTCTTCGGGATTGTTTACAAGGTGTTTATAAACAAATGGATCCATTCTTTCTTTAGTACCGAGCTCCATGTAAATGTGATCTATATGAAAACTCAACCTAGTATAATTTTTCACTATATATTATGTTACGAACCTGACCTGTAAAAACATTCTACATTATTGTCAATCATCTATTCTATCTTTATGTGCAACCCACCATCTTGTCGGATTCACTTTCAACACAATATCTAACACTAATAATCTATGTTGATCCAGTATCTGCAATTCAAATTCTTTTACAAAAATATTTACATTTGTTAGTCCATCATAATTTGGGGAATCACATACCTCATCTCCAATCCAACATAATGTGCAAGTGACACGGGCACATCCCCTTGAAGATACCTCATGCAATCTCTGTTACCAATGTTCCATGGCATGCTCATAATCTAACGTGCAAGAGTTGATACATTTCCAAATAAGTACACCTTCAGTAGTAGGATTAATATAATCATCCATCCACATAGTCATACTATAAATGTTATCGAGTTATTTTCCCTTCGATAGCTCCACATATCTCCTTCCTTCTGTGGGATCTAATGGCACAATAAATATCAAGTATGCTACTTCAAAGATGATTTGTCTCTTCTAAAGATCAATAATAGTCTATTTATAAAATTCCCAATAAATTCCAAGAAAACATGGATAAGGTTTCCTACCACCCACTATCTTGATTACTTCAAGATAAACTATGTTGCAGAATCCATGAATGTTAACCTTCACCCCTGTCAATCTTCCAACTGGGACAATCTTATGTTGATTTTATAACCTCAACTAAATAGGTGACCAAATTAAATTAGGTTTTCCCATCATTTCCCATGTCTCCTTCGAAATGAAATTCACATTAGATCCAATATTCAAAATGATATTATCCATTTCATAATCTCCTACTTGTGTATTAAGTCAAAATTCCTTATTCTTCATTTTCTTAGGTTGTACTTGGTTAACTACTTATTGTGCACTAGGTTCTTATCTATCTTGCATGCATTGATTGATCATCCCACATAGTGAATTCAATCTAGTTTCATCCTTGATTAATTATAAAAAAAATAATTAAGAAAATTTTCATAGTACTTACCTTCTTAATTGTCCTCTTTGTCATCGAATGGTCATAGGATGTGTTGAGGAAAAGATATGAATTGATCTTACTCAAGAATTTTCAGACTTTACTTGGCTAAAGCAAAGTAGACGGGAATATCACCCTATGTTTATAGCCTAAAAAATAATATCCTAACTCACAAATATTAATTACGAGTGCCTAGGCTAGTCTTTTATCAACAAAATGCTTGTTGGAAATTCACTTTTTATGTATTTTTCTGAACATAACTACTTCTGAAATAAATGTAAGAATAGAATTAAAGACACCAAGATGATAATAAAGAAAATTGAGACATAAATAAATCCTTTATTTCATTCCAATTCACCAAAGAGTCATTTTCTTTACAAAATCTCATACATAAATCTTGGACCAAAGTCAAATGTAGACATCATCGATGGAACATACAAAAGGACCTCTGACAAAAACCCTAAAATGAACTCTAAAATCTGAATCATCTTGCCACAGATTGTTTCCCACTCGACTTTGCACAATATCCTTTATCAGTCATGAAAATTGATTCACAAACATACAAGTCTACATAGACTGTCAAAGATAGATCAACGCCTCTGAAAAACAAGTGTCTGAATGATTTGATTCAACCCTGAATATTGTTGTCTACAATAAGTCCCTGCTATCACAAAATATAATTAGGATGTGATGAATATGTGAATGAATGAAAACTGAACTATCTCAACATAAAATCAAAGAGAAAACCTTAGCATGCTTCTGCCTCTATCCTCCTCTTGTTCCTCCCTTTTCTTTTTCTTTTAACAAATTAGAATTGGTTGCAAAAGTTGAACCACTTCATTAGTTAAGTTAATTAAAGACTCAACTAACTTTAGTTAGGGGGAAGAATAATAATTATGATAAGGGCCATAAATAATAATAACTAGTAGGTGGGACCCCTTGTGCCTCCCTTTAGTTCATAACAATCATAATAATCATAACCTAACCATTAATTAATCAAAACACACCTCCTTGTGCCTCCCTTCAACATATTCTCTTTTGGTAGTTTAATCTCATGAAATTTTGAAGTTATTTCAAAAATAATAATCATATATCCAAAATAAACATGTTGTCCAAAGATCCATGAACTCAACTATCATAAAACTCAAAGTCATATTTTCCCTTGCTAATGCTATTATCCTTTAGTCCTTCTTTTTGACAGAAGTGTGATAGGCCTCTATTTTTAGCCTTATATTTGAATAGCGCCTCCCTGCATACATGATTGATTAGCAAATGATATTTTATTTAACCATACATGACAACTCTTTTAAAATACAAAATGGATTTTGGCTTAGCAATATATTAGACTCATACAATCCAATCCATACAAATTGCTTTACTGTTAATCAATGAGCAGGGGGTGAAACATGATTCTGGGATATGTGAAGGGGTTGTATTGAGTGGAAATATGATATAATAGGGGGAAAAAACAACATGGTTACTGCTCAATGACAACAACAATCAACTATAAAACAAGCCAAT
Source organism: Picea glauca (assembly GCA_000966675.3). Lineage (NCBI taxonomy): Eukaryota > Viridiplantae > Streptophyta > Pinopsida > Pinales > Pinaceae > Picea > Picea glauca. Next base: position 4,941 of record JZKD02S0841161.1, read on the forward strand.
AAAACATCACTGCAATCCACCTAAAACACTGCCACTTTCATCTATCTCAACAAAAAAGTTACCTTGGCTATAATCAATTTCAGAATAGGGAGTTGAAGAAGGATATGGGATACATGAAGGGTTTGTAATTGGTAGAAAGTGAGATCATGGAAGGGGGAGAAAACAATTAATGTTCATGAAATTAATGAAGTGATCCATAAAATATTCTGCAGTAAGACTAGACGTAACATCCAATCGACAATCATTTGACTAAATAACAATTCTTGTACATGTAACTAGTTTACTGTTCATTTATCAAAACTTTAACATGGTTCTATTGCAAAACAATAAGTTTTCCATACGATTTTTAAGAGGCATTGTTACCACAATTTGCATTTTATAACAATTTAAGAATGGTCCTCATTTCCAATCTGTTACTATAAAAATCAGCCACTGTCCAGTCATTTCTTCATTCCACAACTATACTCCATAGTCATGTTTTCAAAATAACAATGAAGTCACTAATTATGCAATAGAGCCCTTCAAAATTTTCAATGATATTCGTTCTCATATATATATGTAGTAAAAGATCAAATTTACGCGCATGAAAATGACAACTCATTATACAGCCGAAAACCATCAATTAGACACAAGCTATGCAGGAGTATTTTTCCCAGGGAATGCATTTTTTCCCTTGAAAACAAACAATCCAAGGTGACTTAAAAGATGAGCCACCTACCCAATGCAATTTTCATCAACAATGGTCAACTGCAATAAATAACGTGCTTAAAACTTAGTGGGTATCACTGAGTATGAAAACAAGTCAGCCATACTACACATAGTGCATGAATGACAAAATCCCACAGTGTAACATACACAACAAACATAGGATCATGATATAACTCAGTATATCGTGTTGAGCTATTGATTTAATCACTCTTGATTGACCAGGTTGCGCATACACTAGCTTATTCAACCAACAAACAAAACGATGCAGTAGATATATCCAGTCCAATAATCATTTGTCCTCAAAGAAAACCACAGTTACCCCACCCAATAATTTACTTTGTAAAACATCATTCACAGAACGTGACATGTGTGAACAACACCCAACATTCGTAACTAATTCCAACCATCATTCAAATCTATTTAAGTGCAATGACTAGTGACTGCACGTCAATCAATAATTCACCACTGTGGGAGAAAATCAATCAACCGAACAAACTATAGTAGTTATGCGTACCCACACATCAAATCGAATCAGGGCAGAGGAATTCTTCATTAACAATACTGATTTATTAACATAAGGAGGGTGGTTGTGTACCGCAAAGGTGAGAATGCAATGTAGAGATTAAAATTATCATCAGGGAGGCAATAACTACATGCCAAAACAAAACAACTGCCATATGACTAAATGGGTGAATCCATATTCAAAGTAATCGACCATACATTCAACCCACAATCATAAATTACAAATGGATAGGCATGAAAATCTTTTGTACATAAATTCAGACTGGGGGAATTAAGGGTTTGCTCGGTAGCCACGACAGGAAGAACAGATCCAATCTTGATGTGGAAAATATAATTTAACGCACGTAGGGTAAAAACCTCATGCATTTCAATGAATCAACCACCACAATGCGGTAAAGATAGGGCCGATTAAGAACAGGAAAATCCAACTTCGTGACCCCTAGTGGTAAAATCAATCAACTTCCCATATCTACGATGTGTGTCGACACTAATACTTTAGCCATAAAACCCATAAAAACATGCAGATTAACTACAACAATGCGAAAACACGAAAAATAGCCTAGTAAGACCAACATGATCTTCCAAGTAACCACCAAGGATAACATAGGTCTCTTGTGACTACTAGCGAATGTTACGACTTCAACCTCATTTCAAAGAGAATTATCAATGTTTCATTCACAATCACCATTACACAGTAGCAATACTTAAGGAGAGCACAACTAATACACTTGATCCAAAATCCATTTCATAACTAGAGTATATTCATGAATGGCCAAAAAAAAGAACATACTTGTAATCAAATGTTTTAAACATGAGTTGACCGAGTGGTTCCTCCCTATTGATAAATCAGAACATAACCACAATTGTAGTGTTTGGAAGATAGCCTGACCACGGTGGCATCCACCGGTAAGGGTAAAGGTGATGTGCAATAAATGCACATCACTTACCTACTCTAATCTCATTCAATTCTTAGCACGTGCCAACTATTAATCCAACTAGTCATCCACCTTGCAACAACAACCTTTAATTTCCAAGAGTGCCACTGTATCACATATTACTATCTCTATTATGAAAAAATGTATACCAACTATATTATATACAACCTTAATAACTTGCATGGCTATCCTATACTAGCTAGGATTTGCCCCAAATCTTTTCAATGCATATAGTATAACATGTTAGCATAAGATAGTTTCTTATTTAAACCTTTTTTCATTTGTTATTACTAACCTGTGTTTGTTGCAGGTGTCACAAGTCCTATATCTACGAACAATCAACAATGATACCCTGAAATGTTTCGGTATAACTTGATCCTGAAACAAAAAGGGAACCCTGTATAAAATGTCTGATCCATTATCCCATCAAAGAAGATATCATGAGCCACAAAAGTAGTGTCGAATAGTGTCACATAACACCAGGCCTAATCTTCAATAGTACAAGGGGGTCCGACCTACTAGTATTATTTATCTTCTATAATAATAGGCTTTAGCAATACTTTGCAGGCGAACTATGATGAATTTTTCAATCGTCAAAAAACTAGCGACTCCACAGGGAAATTTGTTTTTAATAGATTTAGAACTCATTACTCATGGTTTCACAGACCACAATAGTAATATTAAGAAGACATAACTCGAATGATTATGAAACAGGGGGAAGTGAGAGGATTTAATGGAAATATGACTGGGAATTCAAGAATAACTTATGAAAAATGTTAAGTATGAGGGATTTTACCATTGTATGCATAATCCATTTACCAGAATCTTTTCTTTAACCTTAAGGAGGAAAATTTCCAAATTTTCTCTTAAAATCTCAATGGATGAAGAAATGGCGAGAATAAGCTAGAGATAACCAGTTCTTTATAAGACAACAATGGATATATATGACAATTTCAAGTGTCCTTCAGAGATGACATCATAAAAGTTGTGCAAGATTGATTATTATTGACTAACAATGCTTGCAGGAGTGTCATTGTGGAAAATATGATCCAACATCTTATTCTCTATCAAAACTAAATGATGACCCAAAACAAGATAAAAAAAATTAAATTGCAAAAGATTAAAATGGAAGAAATAAAGTGACAGAAAAATAAAGGTAGTAGGAAATAATTAAAACATAAAACAACTACTGTAAATAGAACAAAACAAAAAATTAAAACCTGAAAATAGAGCTAGACTACTAAAATACAGGAAATCCAGATAGTGTAGAGATTTTCACATTGGTTCCATGTAATGCTTTAAGTGAGAAACGTTAGTGTTGTAGGAAAACAATTGCTCCTACAAATCGTTTAGAATGTAATAATTTGTACCTAAGACAAAAGCGATTTTGAAGGGACCCAACCATAATTTCTGAAATTTTTAATGTCTTCCCTTATCAACGTGAGTCGAATCCCATTATAGAACTTTTTCATTGACCTTAAACTTGACAGTTTTGACACTCTTGTTGAAATATTTCTTAACGGTCTGCTGTCTCCTTTTAATATTATCCAAAGCAAACATCCTATGGTCTTCCAAAGCTAGTAATGCATTTACTCTTTGTGAAACATCTCAAGAATTTAATTCTTCGGTCTATAGCATCAACCTTAAGGAAGAAAGTTTCAGCTCAGTTGGTAGGAGGGCTTCTTGACCATAAACCAACTGAAAAGGGGTACAACCAATACTTACTTTTGTGGTAGTTCGATCTTCCCAGAGGGCATAAGTGAGGAGAGTATGCCACTGGTGAGGTTTATCCTTGATGAGGCTTTTGATGATCCTCACCATATTTTTATTGGTGGACTCAGTTTGCCCATTTACTTGGGGATAATAAGCTAATGACGTGAAATTTTTAAACCCAGCTTGGCTAGAAACTGAGTTAGCTTAGCATAAATGAAAGTGGCACCGTTGTTTTTAATAATTTCCAATGGAAGAGTGAATATGGAAAAAATATTATTTTCAAGGAAATAAATTACTTGATCGTCTGTGGAATGTTTTAGTGGGACAACTTCATCCCATTTTGTAAAATATTTTGTGGCTTTCAAGATAAAAAATTGTGCAGCTGAAGAAGGAGGGTTAATAGTACCAATAAAATCCAATACCCACTTTGAAAAGGGGGAAAATTTGGCAGGACAGGTTGTAATGGCATGAATGAAAGGCGTTCTTTCCCAGCGAATTTTTGGTATTTATCACAGGACCTCGAAAAAACATAAGAGTCGTGAAAGATTGAAGTCCAGTAATATCACTTCCTAATAATCATGAAAGCAATGGTCTTTGTAGAAAAATGACCACCTACATGAATGACAGAGCTTGAAGAGTCATGGGCTTCCTGCAACAATTTATGTGCATCTTCATTGTTTACACAACGAAGTAAAATGCCATCAACAGATCTTCAAAATAACAGGTCTCCTATAATGATGTATATTGCATATTGAAGATGAATTCTTCTCCTTTGATGAGTGTTTAAGTTGTGTAGACATATTTGGTTCTGTAAATAATAATCCAAATTTTTGTACCAAGGATGTTCAAACTCAGGGAGGGTATGATCGTCAATGTAAAAGAGGGTTGAAAGGGAACTATATTCTTCCTCAATTTCTTTTCCATTCTCAACATACTAAGCTAAGTGAAGGGCTAGGTCACGTCCCTTAATAGTGGAAGAAGTCACGATATTCAAATCATGCTCCTAGATCTTGGCAAGCCAATGTGCAATTTTTATTGAAAGATAAGTCTGTGAGAGAAAAAACTTAACAATAGGTAAATGGACTTTTACCAATGTATGCTTACCTAAGATGTAGTGGAGAAACTTTTCAATGGCCTTAACAAGATCAAAAGCGTGTTTCTGAATAAAAGAATATTTAAATTCATCATCAGACAAACTTTCACTCATGTAAGCCACAAGTTTTCCATTTCCTTGACCATCATCTTGCATAAGGACACCATAAACTTTCGTCTTAGTGGAATTAGTATAAATCATGAACTCCTTCTCAAAATATAACTTTGCTAAAACTGGTGTAGAGATCATTTCTTTCTTAATCCCTTCAAAATAATTTTCAACCTCATCAATCCAGGAAATAGAATGGTCCTGTTTAAGAAGATTATGGATTGGATTGACCATCACTGCAAAATCTGGAAAAAACCTACAGACGAAGTTAATAACTCCAGTAAAGGCTTGAACCTCTTTTTGGGAAGTAGGAGTACGAAGGTTAAGGATAGCAGTGATTCTTTCAGGATCGATACTTATTCTTGAATCAAAGACAATATTTCCAAGGAGCTTTGCCTTGGTAACACCAAAAATGGAATTGGAAGGATTTAGGGAAATTCCAAATTTCCTACACCACATGCGAACCTTTCTCAGATGGCCAAAATGATCTGATCAGATTTTAGAGTAAATTGTTAAGTCATCAAGGTATATTTGAATGATCTTACCAATCAAGTTGTCAAAAGCTAATTTCATAGCTCTTTGAAAAGTGACACCTGCATTAGATAAACCAAATGACACATGTTCATAAGAAAAGGTACCCCAATGAGTAATAAAGGTGTTTTAATATTTACTGTCCTTTTTACCTTGATTTGATTGTAATCAAAAAACCTGTCAAGTAAGGAAGTCATTTGTGTCCCTACAACTTGCTGCAAAATAATTTTCATGTTGGGAAGAGGGAAGTGGTCCTTTATACTAGCTCGATTTAATGTGCAAAAATCAATGCATAATCTAATAAGACCAGTTGTTTTCCGAATAGGGACTAGATTTGAGACCCATTCAGAATACTTGACTAGAAATATAATTCCATCCTTCAAATGTTTTTCCAACTCCTTTTGAATTCTTGCTTCTAGCGTAGGGTTGATAGGTCTTTATTTTTTCCTAATTGGTTTTATGCCTTCCTGAATGGGGATGGTGTGTTTTATAAGGCCAGGGTCAAAACCATAAATATCCTCATAAGACCAAGAAAAAACATCTCAAAATTCACCAAGAAACCTGGTGAACTTCTCCTTCTCTTCATCTAAACATTTCGCACTTATTTTCACGTTCTTTGGAGTCTCGTGTGTCCCAATGTTCAAGGATATGGTCTCACCCACCTTCATTTTCAACTCTTATTCCTTTTGTTTCTTGTTTTTGCCTACATCACTCGAAGAAAATGAACTCTTTAGAGGATTCAAGCCTTTAGGAATCTTGTTATCTTCCATGGATATAATTTCCTTAGGCTTAAAAGGTTCATTCTGGATAAAATCACAAATGCTCTCATCGTTAGGAAAGACCTACCAAGATTATACATTGTCGGGAATATGTGGATGATATAGGGATTGAAAGGTACAATTAGGTATGTGTGGTAGAAGATGTCGAGTAGGAGAAGATGAAAAAACAACTAACCGATCAACCATTGAGTTTAGTTCCCTCTTCACTTGAGTGATCTTGAAATACAATAGGTTCGAGATAAGAGCCCAAACAATTTGGGTGTATCGTTTCATCAACTTGTTGCTAAGGGAATAATTCTTACGTACAAGGTTGACAACAAGTTCAGAATCTCCAAAAATTGAAAGGTGACCACAACTAATCTTATAGGCATTTTCAATGCCTAATAATAGGGATTCAAATTCAGTGACATTGTTTGTGCAAGCGAATTCCAACCTATAAGAAAAGTTATGTATTTTTCCTACAGGAGAGATCAAGACAATACCATCTCCATTACCTTCATTAGAGCATGAACCATCAAAGTGCATGTGCCACATACCATCATATAAATTGATTTGTTCCAAAGGAATATTATCCTCTTCAACAAAGATGGAATACATTCCTAGGTCCTCTTCAAGATAGTTTACATTAGGTTGTGGGACACTCTGTATGTAAGGGGATATCCTTCCTTTTGTGAGGACTATAATTTTTTTTCTTGTTCCGAGGAATGGATAAGTGTGTCCCATCAAGTGATTAGTATCCACCCATTAAGGATTTCCAATCCATTCCTAAAATAATTGAGTAATTTCTTACAGGCATATCAATTACCTGAATGTGGAGGGTTGTCTTTATTTCGATGTGAGTGCACAAAACTAAATTCACATATTTAATCTCACCTATGTTATTTTTTTGTATAATATTAGAGGAGAGAATGCTTCTAGTGTTTTCATTTGTACAAGACAAGACTAGCGCTTCCATAATAATCTTCGACATCACACTTGGGCCGAAACCACCATCAATGAGTCAATAATGGGAAATTGTATCCATGATTTTTACAGAAATATAAAAAGGAGGATTTTTTACAAGATATCTAAAGTTATGTACACCTACTTTATTTACATAAGAATCCTCTTTGCTTACCTCTTTGGAAAGATTGTCTACAACAAAAGATTTTCCTTCCATGAATTGTTTCAGATGCATCTGTTGTTTAGGGATGACAACCATGTCTAGGAGGGTTACATATTATTTGATGTTGTCCAATTGATTTAGTATATTGTATTTGGAAGAAGGGGGAGGAGAAGTGAGTCCTTGACTCTCAGGAATTTTAGGAACCTGGGGAACAACAGTGGTTGAGGATGAGCTCAGATTAGAAGAACTGGAAGGGGGGTGAAATTTGTCTTTGGGGGCAGAGACTTTGTTCCTAGTATTGATGACCATGACATATTCTGGCTCAAAAAAATCTAGGACAACGATAGTATCTTCTAGTATTTTACCAAATATCTTATCCCCAACACTCTTCTTTACCTCACACGTGGTTTCTTCATGGTGTTCCTCGCAAATGTTACACCAACTCTTAGGCAGGATAGCTTTGGGATGAAATGTTTTTTCAATCGGACTTCTAAAAGGAGGGGTAGAAGAGGATGAAGGTCCAGGGGTGAGAGGAGAGACATTACCGTTCCACTCAAATTCTATCATACAATTTTTCATATGTTTCACTAGTTATAGGAGAGTGGACATATATGTTTTCCTAATCAATTCTCTCTGGGGAAGACTAGTTCTTTCCAGTTGTTCTTCATACTCTGAACAAGTATGTAGAGTGGAACCAAGATTATCAATGGCCTTTTCCTCAAGCCTATGATGGTAAGGAGAGGAAATGCATTTTAGTAATGCATGAAGGTGACTTGGTTCTGAGGGAAGATAAGTTTGGGGATTTGGTTGTACAACTTGGTGAAATGAAAGTTGAATGACTTGATGGTATCACCTTCCTTGTAGGTAAAATTATTGTATTCCCTTAACTTCTCATCAGAGATTTTGGATTCCCCATAAGTGGATTGGAGCCAATAGATTAATTCCTACCAAGTAGACAATATCTTAGGAGGAAGGTCAAAGAATTCATTCACAGCCTTTCCTTCCAAGGAATTGACAAACAAGTGCATGCAAGTGTCATTTCCATTAGCCCCTACATTATGACAAGAATTGAAAAATACCACTAGGTGTTCATTGGTACTGACAATGTTATTTCCTGAAAACTTAGGCAGGTGCTCTTTAAACTTTGGAAGTGGGTGAGAAATAGGCGCTAGTTTAAGAGGAGAGGACGCATGCCATGGTGTAGTTGTGGCATCCTCTTCGAACTGAAAAATGCCATACCTTTTAATGAATTTGGTGGGATTTGTAGTAGATTAGACAAGGATATGGTGGTTGTACAAGCTACTAATCATTAATGATGATGAATATTGGGAAGATGGAGCACTTTCAATGCCACCAGAGCCACCACTAGATGCCATCTTGTGGATGATAAATGAGAGAAAGAAAGACGAGTTGGATGAATCAGATATAGTTATCCTTAGATCACTTTGTTGGGCAGATAACAAAATGTTTCTCCTTCCTATTTCAACAATAGGATTGATTTTGGGTGACAAGCCTCTTCTTCTTCTAGAAGCACGAGAATCAAAGGACATGAAAGAAAAGACAAAATTGAAGGAACAAAAGGTTACTGTTGATTTCTAGGTTCTCTAAGTCTAGCCTCCAATCATTCTTGAGCACTAATATCTCATTCAATTTCTTCCCAAGAAAGGTTAAGTTCGGCCAGTGTCTAGAATGGTGTTAAACAAGTTCAAAGAAATGTTGGTTTGTTCTTGAAGACTGGGATCAATATTGGGATGCCTTGCAACAAGAACGATTATTAATAAAAAAATTATAAAAGAATCAAATTCAGAAAAGAAAGATGCATCGATGAAAAATCGAGTATAAAAATTTAACCAGAGAGTTATCGAAGATCTCCCCAGTATGGTTGCCAAATACATGTTGAG
>JZKD02S0841172.1:0-11113 GCA_000966675.3 Picea glauca
ATATATATATATATATATATATATAGGAGACAAAGGGTACAATTATAACAAAAAGGTACAAAGAAGGGTTCTAGATGACATACAATTGTAACACTATAAATGTAATAATTCAATATCTAGGGATTAATAAGGGGTTTTACACATAACATGGGGCTCTACCTAGTTCTTAACATGCCCCCACCCTTAAAACAAGTGTTTTTCTCAACACTTGACTAACCATGGGTATTTTTGCATGAATAAATAATCTTCCCATGTTGCCTCTTCCACTAGTAGGTTCTTCCATTTCACGAGGTATTCTGTCACTGCTTGATTTATTAGCTACTTAATCCTTGCTTCAAGGATCATTTCTCTTTCTAGTATGATTTCCCTTTCTTCATTAATCTCTGGTAAAACAGTTGGGACTGGGATCTTGTTGTCGATTACCTTCTTTAAGAATGAAACATGTAAGATTGGATGTACACGTGAATATGGAGGAAACTCCAATTTGTAAGCCATACTTACAATCCATTTCAAAACTTTTTAGGGGCCATAATATTTGGGTGCTAATTTATTTTCCATTTTTTATTGCTTGAGGGAAATTTGTTTATATGGTTTTAGCCTCAGACATACCCAATCCCCCACTTTAAATTCCCTTTCACTGTGATGTTGATATGCTTGTTGTTTCATCCTATTTTGTGCCATAACCAAGTTGTCCTTCAATTTTTTTAGAACCTCTTTTTGGTTCCCTGTGTAGTCCTCCACTTATTGAACCTTTGTATTCCGTTTAAACATTGATGTAATGGATGAAAGATGATATCCATAAAGTGCTAGAAGTGGGGACATTTTTGATGAATTATGGAAGGATTTTTTGTACCATCATTCCGCCAAAGGAAACCACTTGATCTAGTGTGCTTTTTTATCATATGCAAATAAATGAATATGTCATTCTAGACATCTATTCACAATATCAAATTTCCCATCGTATTGATGGTAATAAGATGAGCTATGATCCAATTGAGTACCCAAACAAGAAAATAATCCAGTCCAAACATTTCCACTGAAAATTAGATCTCTATCACTTAAAATAATCTTGGGGACTCCATGTATATTTTAAACTATTTCCATGAATGTTGCAACTACTGTCCTTTATTTAAAAAGATGAGAAATAATGGACATACTTTGTCAATCAATCCAGTACTACCATGATGAAAATATTTCCTTTGGATTTGGGTAAACCTGTAACAAAATCCATTGAAAATTCTTCCCAACTTTGACTTGGTATAGCTAATGATTGTAGCATACCTAGGGTATTGATTGTGTCTCCCTTATTTTGTTGGTAGACCAAAAATTCAGACACAAAATTTTGAACATCAACTTTAAGACCTTGCCAAAAAAAATCCTTCTTGATCCTATGGTACATTTTCAAGAATTTTGAATGTCCTCTTACGCGATAAGTTTTCAATTCCAGAAGGAACTTTTGTTTGAGTTGGGAATTATTACACAAATATTTGTGATCATGATAGCATAACAAATAATTGTTCTATACAAAATTATCTTGAACTGGCATCCACCTGTAGTTGTTGAATTATCTTGCATACCTCTTTATCTTTCTTCCATTCTATCCTTACTTATTCCACCCAATCAGATTGCAGAATAGAAATAACACATAGGGAACCTTTTATTTCTTCTTCTTTCCTTGAAAGGGCATCTTCCACAACATTGTGTTTTCCTTTTTTTCAAATAATTTCAAATCCATAACCTAGCATCTTTGTAAGCCATTTTTGTTTCTCTTCTAAAGATAATCGTTGCTCCAAGAAGGAATTCAAACTATCATGATATGTTTTTACATTGAAGTGTCTTCCTATTAGGTAAGGGAATAATTTATGAACTACATGTAGTATGTACTACATTTGTTTTTCATAAATGGGTTTGAGTAAGTTTTTTCCTTTAAGTTGGATGCTTTGAAAGGCAAGTCACCTTTCTTCCTGCATTAAAATCACACCAATTCCATGGCCTGAGGTATCACACTCCACAATAAATGTTTTTGTAAATTTAGGTGTGGCTAGGACAGGAGTTGTACACATAGCCTCCCTAATATTTCCAAAATATTTGGTTGTTACTTCAGCCCAAGAAAATACTTCCTTATTTAATAATGCTGTTAGAGTTGTTGCTATTTGACCATAGTTCTTGACAAACTTGTGGTAATAGCCCATAAATTCTAAGAATCCGCTAAGTTCTTTAAGGTTTTGGGAATTTCCCATTCCCTCATAGCTTTAATTTTGTTATGGTCCAATTTTACAACTTCATGAGATACAATATGACCAAAATGTTCCACTTCTTGAACCCTAAAGGAACACTTGGAAGGATTTGCATAAAATTGTGTCTTTCAATAGTTGTAATAATTTGTCAATATGTTGTACATGTTCTTCCCAAGATTTTTTTTTTTAAATTAGTATGTCATAAAAAAATAATACTAAGACAAATTTTCTAAGGAAGGGCTTGAAAACATAGTTAATCAAGATTTGAAATATTGAAGGTGCATTAGTAAGTCCAACTAGCATAACCAAAAACTCATAATGACGTTCATGTGTTATAAAAGCTGTTTTGGGAATGAATTCCTACCTCATTCTGATTTGATGATATCCCGAACAAAGATCCAACTTAATAAAGGTTTTTTATCCATGCAATTCATCTAATAATTCATCAATGAAAGGAATGGGAAAATTCTATTTGATAGTTATTTTGTTGAGTTGTCTATAATATGGAAACATATGATATGCACCATCATTTTTTATAACCATCACCATAGGTGAAGAGAAATAACTTTGTCTAGGTTGAATGATGCTGACCTGTTGTAGTCTAGGGAATAACAACATGCATTCAAGAAGAGAGAACTATATTATATGAGGAATAATAGGGTTGACTCACCTACTCACAAAGAGAGAGATATATGTGGGAATGATATCCATATGAGTTTGGATTCCATATTCATGAGTATTTGTACAATAGAGATATGGTTGGAGAGATTTTACCCGCTCCAAATAATCCTTCGTTAGGTTCATTTATCCCTTACAATCATTTACATACTTTAATACATGTATCCATACATTACCATGCTAGTATATAATGCATGATGTCTTATTACAAGGGCCTAAAAGGCCTCCCAATGTTTTCCCCACACTCAAATGCTTGCTTGTCTCGAGAAAGTGTGTAGATAACTAATGACTTGTTACTCTTTAGCCTTCATCTTCAATTTGGTAAATTCCTGTGCAGTTAGTAAGTCTTGCAACACTTTTCTACCACACAAAAATGGTCATGTCGATCCTATCGTTAAATGTTTCTCTCTGGTGCCTTCGTAGTGGTGAGTGGGTCGTCCTGGGATCATATTTCCCCTACACACCCTACAATGGAACACCATGCTTCTACCCACATATTGTTGTTGTAGGCCATTTTTGGGAACATCACAACAATTATTGAAGACAATTAGAAATTGGACCAGAAAAGGAGTGTGTACTAGAAAACAAGAAAAAAAACGAGAGGAAGATGGAAAGGAAAAGGAAGGAAGAAGGACGCATATAAACCACACACAAGAAGTTATAAAGTGGAAGAACCTAATCCACTTAGGGTTAGGGTTTTGTTCACTGATTGTAATGGGTTTTAACCCATTTTTGTAGTATAAATATGTGTGGTCGAGATGCATGAGTGTATCATGTAGTTGATGTGGAGAGATTGTGGTGAGATATTTGAATCAATTTTTGGAGACAAAGTTATGGATTGTAATCGAGGGTAAGGTCGCAAGTTGTGGATATTGGTGCGATATTGTCAGCATCACATATACATGTGCATTTCATATGCACTTCTAATGTAATGTGGAAAACACAATGAATTGATGAAGATGAATAAAGAGAGAATAATGCCAAATCTTTGTGGACATAGCCTAACAGGGGTGAACCATGGTAAAACTGTGTGTCTCTATGTGGAATGTTGTTTTATTTCTTGTAGTTACTTTGTTTATGTTAAATGAATGAATCTGGTAGAAGTAAAATACAGTGCACACTAGAATAGGTCATGATATTTACTACATAATGAACTTTAATGAATGGATATAGTTATATAATGGTAGATTTGATATATCTAAGGAATAATTAATGTCTAAAATCCCCATTAGCAACATCCATTCCATGATTTCACACATCTGGGTTTTGCAATAACCCATAATCCATCTCGAGTGAGACTTCATTGAGCACTTTGTGCATAGTGTTTCCTTCTGGTCTCGAGAAGGGTCGATGGTTTGCATGGTTTTGTTGGAAACCTATAGTAGAACCCAACTCATCCCATATGTCCAACACCTACTATCTCTCTTCTTTATGGCTTTCGAGGTCACAACTCAGGAACTATTATGCAATTTTTATACTAGGGGGCTTAATCATTTCAATGTTTCTTGTGCCATCATCCTATATTTTATGCTCTTTAATGTGTGTCTTATCCTCTAATGTCTATTTCTTGAATGCCTTTATCCCCTACGAGAATGCTCATTTTCAATGCTTGATATTTTACTTCTCTTCTCTATTTCTTGTCAAACTTATATGCTTCTTTATGATTTTCTGGAATATGAGAATACATAGAGTCCTCATTTGATATTACATGAAGGATAAATTAACTATGACTTGAATCAATGGAAAACAAAAGACACTTTTTTTGGTACCATACTTTTACAACTCATTAAAATGTTGTCCACTGGATATTGATTGGCATTGGTAAGGAACCAATCTCATTGGCTAGACACTAACTTAGATTACAATAGATAGAGATGATTGTCTACCTTTAAAGAAAAAAGTTTAATCCCCTTCTTTATTTTGAATATTAACTAACACTCTAGACAATATTGTTCTGTACTAATAAGACTACTATCCTTCATATAATCATTTCTTTCATATTTGACTCGACTACTATCCTTCATATAATCATTTCTTTCATATTTGACTCCATATACATTATACAATCTATATTTTTACACAAAATAGTTTACTTTATGACATAAAATCCATACACTTTGTTAGCACCATGATTTTTGTAGTTAAGAGTTAGACGTTTGTCCAAAAAATTTCAGAGTCATTCTTTGATCTTGGAAAAAATCAAGACTTTCCTAGATGAGTCATAGTTAGTGTGTCAAAGTTTATCAGGTCAATGACCAAATAAATAACGGTTTGAAATTGTAAAGTAAAGGGTTTGGCCATAATTTGGTTAAAGAGGTGTAAGGTTCATGATGTTTAAATTGTGAAAGTCTACTTTCCTAAGGCTTGAGTCATGTCGAAAAATGGAAATTATGTACCAAGGTCAAATCAAGTGGTTAGGATGAATGTCATGTCAAAATATATTATGGGTCATCATTACTTAATCATGAAGTCAAAAAAGTGAGTAATCATGGCATTCCATATTATTTGTACCATTTCACACTTCAAAGATGTACCTTTTGCGCAAGTTCACTCTGCAAATATTTAACTTTCCTTAAAACATCATGTCACTATAGATTTTCCGTCATGTTTCATAATTTCATTCCTTACCCATTAAAGCATAAATATTGGTTGCCCTTCATGTTTCTCTCTCACCTTCAAGACTTGTGTGTCGTTCATAGATTTTCCAATAAGATCTGAATCCCTTTGCTATGTAAATACTCTGTGCTATCAATTGCTACCTAAATTTTCTACTATGTTTTTGTTGTGCATCCTTCATTGCTTTAAATCATTGTTCAAGAGATTTCCTTGGAGCCCATTGCAAACTAGCTTCTAGAAAAAGTTTATTTTTCACACAGTCAACCTTCTTTCTTCTGAGATAAATTCTTATTACCTACTCCTGTGCCAAGTTTTTCGTTGTCGTTTCTACCGCACCGAAGTTTTCCACTGTGCCAAAGTTTTCCACTGTTGTTTCTACTGCGCTGAAGTTTTCCACTGCGTCGAAGTTTTCCACTGTGCCAAAGTTCTCCATTGATGTTTCTACTACGCCAAAGTTTTCCACTATGTCAAATTTTTCCGTTGTTGTTTCTACTACGTCAAATTTTTCCATTGTGTCGAAGTTTTCAACTCCATTGAGTTTTTCGTTGTGATGAATTTTCTTCCATTGATTTGTCTCCAGTGCCAAGTTTTCCATTGTTGGTTCTACTATGCCAAAGTTTTCTATTGGGCCAAGTTTTCCACGGAGTTGAATTTTATGCCACTAATTTGTTTGCTGCACAAAGTTTCTTGTTTCTACCTTTTCCTGTGCACCATGCAAAAGTTACTATTCTCATTTACTACACAGAGAGGCTATTACAATCTATTTCCATGCATCCAGGGGTCCAGGGGATTCTATAATCAACAATTCAGGGAAACAATGCCCATTGTTACTCTACACTAGGAGAACTTTTCTGTGCTCATAGACTTTGTTAATGAAACTGCTTTGTTTTCTTTGCATCCAGGGGTCTAGGGGATTCTATAGTCAACAATCCAGGGAAAAAATTCCCATTGTTACTCTACACTAGGAGAAATTTTCTGTTCTCACAGACTTTGTCAATGAATCTGCAACATTATTCAAAGTGTTAACCTTTTCCAACAACACCTTCTTTTCCTGAACCATGTCTCTCACAAAGTGATACTGAACATCAATATGCTTTGTCTTTGAATGATAAGTTGGGTTCTTTTCTAGGAAGATTGCACTTTGACTGTCACAATCTAATCTCACTGCTTGTTGTACCAACCCAATACCTGAACACAATATTTGTAACCATATTGCTTCCTTACTTGCATGAGTGGTTTCCATGTATTCAGTTTTTGTAGTTGAGAGTGCCACTACAACTTGTTTTTTGCTCATCCAACTGATTGCTCCTCCAAATAGGTTAAACACATACCCACTTGTAGATATTTTTTGATCCATATCTCCAACTCAGTCAACATAAAAAAAACCATGTATGTCCACCACTCTGTCCAATATTGGTATTCCTTGGTAGAACAATCCATAATCGGTAGTGCCACGAAGATACCTGAAGACCCTCTTTACTGTTGTTCAATGCTCCTTCCCTGGTTTTGACATATACCTGCTCAAAAATCCCACTGCATGTGCAATGTCCGGTCTAGTGGAGACCGTTGCATACATCAAAATTTCAACTGCACTGGCATACAGGACATGGCACATGTCCTCTTCTTCTTCCTGTGTCTTGGGACATTGATCTGCAGATAACTTTACACCTATATGAATAGGAACCTTGATTGGTTTACTTCCATTCATATTAAACCTCTGCAATATCGTCTCAACATATTTTCTTTGATTCAATGAAAGTTTCATGTTTTCACGATCTCTTTTAATCTCCATTCCCATAATGAAGTTAGCAACACCGAGATCCTTCATGTCAAATTTGGAGGATAGTTGCGATTTCACCTACTTGATAACATCCATGTTATTTACTACCAAAAACATGTCATCAACATACAAAAATACATAGATGAAGTGATTACCAACCTACTTGGAATATACACAGTGATCAACCCTGCTTATCACAAATCCCAATCCAAGGATGTATGTATCAAAATTTTGGTACCACATCCTAGGTGATTTCTTCAGACTGTATAGTGATTTCTTTAGCTTACAGACCAACACTTTCTTTCATTTCACTATAAATCCTTCTGAATGCTTCATGTAGATATCTTTTTCCAAATCCCCATGTAGGAATGTTGTCTTCACATCCATATGTTTCACTTCAAGATCAAAAGCAACAACAATAGATAAAATAAATCTAATAGAATTCAACTTAACAGTAGGAGAAAAAATCTCACAAAAGTCAATTCCCTCTACCTAGGAATAACCTTTTGCTACTAACCGAGCTTTGTATTTCTCCACTTTACCTTGTGCATTGAACTTCTTCTTAAACAACCATTTTCTACCAACAAATTTTCTTCCAGCTAGAAACTCAACTATATCCCATGCCTCATTCTTATCCAAGGCATCCATTTCTTCAACCATGGCCTTCTTCCACAGTTTATTATCCTCTGAATTCACTGTTTCCTTGACAATTCTAGGATCATCATCAATAATAGATAAATAAAAATTGGAATGGAAATCAGGTGGAATATACCTTTCTGGTTGACTTTTATCTCTCAGTGATCTCCTCAATACTGGGGTATGAGGTTATTCTTCTTCTTCTTCTTCTGCTTCCTCTTCTTCAAATGATTTAGATTTTGCATCATCCAACTCAAGCTCTATTTTCTCAGGTTCATCTTGCATTGGTAGGAATTCCTGATTGGAAACATATTTTACCTCTCTGAAAACAAAATCTCAACTGTAAACAATCTTCTTGGTTTCCGGGTTCCAAATTTTATAACCTTTCACACCATATTTATAACCAATAAAGATACACTTTTCATCCTTTTTATCCAGATTACTCCTATTTTCCTTTGGAACATGTACATAAGAATCAGAACCAAACACTCTGAGATGTTGAAGAGAGGGTTTCTTTCCAGACCATAGCTTGTGTGGAGTTTTATCATCCAACACCAATAAAGGTGATCGATTGACTAAGTAACATGTTGTACCCACTGCCTCTGCCCATAATTCTTGTCCTAACCCGACACCACTGAGCATGCTCCTTGCTTTTTCCATCAGTGTTATATTCATCCTTTATGCAACTCCATTTTATTGAGGAGTGTATGGAGTATTGTTCTGCCTTGCTATGCCACACTTCTTACAGAATTCTTCAAATTCAATTCCTCATAATTCTCCACCATTATCTGTTCTCAATACCTTTATTTTCTTCTCTGTCTGATTTTCTACCAGAGCCTTAAACTCTTTAAATTTATCGAATACCTCAGCTTTATTTCTAAGAAAATAAATCCATGTGTTCCTTGAAAAATCATCTATGAATAAAACATAATACATAGATTTACCTAGGGATGGAACAGGAACAGGTCCAAACACATCACTGTGTATCAACTCTAAGATCCCATTTGATCTTGTAGCTCCAGATGGAAATCTTACTCGATTATACTTACTATATATGCAATGTTCATAGAAATCAAAATCTAGAGTGCAATTAGACATACCTTCAACCATACCTTTACCGTGTAGTGTTTGAAGGCCCTTTTCTCCAATATGTCCCAGTCTTTGATGCCACAACATGGTCTTCTTTTCTGGGACAGTATTGGTCTTGTCTCGTTCATTTCTCTTCTAAGGGACAACATAACCATTGCACCCATTGGTATAAGTTCTTCATAACAACTTGTACATAGTTCCACACCGAACTCCCCTCATCAACACCATTGATCCTCGTACCATCTTACAAGTGTTCTTTCCAAATATAGTATCCAGTCCTGCATCATCCAACTTGCTTACAAATATTGGGCTCATGGCAAGTTTTGGAATGTGTAGAACCTCGGGGAGAGTTCTAATCCTTCGATATTTTAGCAACAACTTAACCCTTCCACATCCCATGATTTTGGCTATCGAGTCATCTCCTAGGAATACATCACCACCATCATATTTTTCATATTCAGAGAACCACTCCCTGTGAGGAGTCATATGGTATGATGCACCTAAGTCGATCAACCATAAATCATGGTTTTCATGTGTACATGTAGATGCCAGTTAAAAATCACCTCCTTCTTTAGTGGAGGTTTTCTCCTCTGTGGAAGAGGTACTATTCGATCCCTTTGGTTTTTAAACCTTCTTAGACTTGCAATGTTTCTTATAATGCCTTGTTTTACCACACTTCCAACATTTCGTCAAAGCTTTTCTTGGAGACTTAGATCTACCTATAGATTTAGGTCTTCCCCCTGAAGGCTTACCAAGATTCCTGTCTTGGGTACGACCTCTTACAAATAAAGCATCTGTGCTATGACTATCCATTCTTTTCTGCCTCATCTCTTTAGATAACAAGGATGAAACTACATCCTCATACTTCAATGTAGATTGAGTGGTACTACCCATTTCTACAACTAGATTATCCCAAGAGTCTGGAAAAGAACATAACAAAGTAATACACTTATCTTCTTCTACAATCGTAATATTAACAAAGACAAGTTGACTTACTAGAGTATTAAAGGCATTTAGATGTTCTCTCATAGAATCTCCATCTTCCATCCTAATATGATACAACTTCTTTCGAAGAAACAACTTGTTTACCAAGGAATTTGATTGATGCAATTCCCTAACTTATCCCATAGTTCCTTGGATGTAGATTCTCCTAAGACATTCAACAACACTGAATCTGGCAGGAATATTTGAATAATACTCCTTTCTCTTCTGTCCAACTTCTCCCAATCTTCCTTCGACATACCAGTAGGTGGTGTACTAGTAGTTTGTGTACCAGTAGCCCGTGTGTTAGTAGATGATGTACCAATAGGATGTGTACCAGGATCCACAATTATCCATTGTTCTTTGTCTACAAGAATGTCCTCCATCTTCAGCTTCCATAGCTCAAAGTTTTTACCATTGAACTTCTCTATCTCGATTCTAGAAGAGCTTTCCATTCCTCTTTTTGCACTCAAATCACCACTTCAAAATCTCCCACTAAACCCAGGTTTATCATAGACCCAAGATAAGCTTGATATATCAAGACCGAGCCAAACCCTCAACAACAAAGGCATCCCTCTGAAGCCAAAAATGAGCTATCATACCACATGTCTGTAACCAGGGGGGGGCATACCTGCCCTCCCCTGGGACCCCCCTAGAAAAGTTCCCGACGCACACGACACAAAGAGAACTAATAGAGGGATCATCAGATGCAGTTGTCGAATCTGACATGCCCACACACACACATGCAAACAATATAACACATACCTATTACACATCAAAATTAATCACTTCAATAATGTTACAAGTGTCGTCATTACGAGTGTTGTAAATGTTTCATCTTGTCTACAAGTGTCGCATATTGAACATAAGTGTTGCAAGTGTCACAAAAATCACACTTCCATATTTCCTATATCATGCCTCTAATGACATCATAAGGACACTTAAGACACCTCAAAGACTAGTTTTGAAGAAGAGAAATCACTTGACAGGGAGTATAAACCTTTTTCCACTGAAAGAACCACTAAAAAATGGATTTTGGAGAGGAGCACTCCCCTACCCACTATCAAGGAGTGCTGGCACTCCCTGAGCCTCTTTG
>JZKD02S0841172.1:48494-80902 GCA_000966675.3 Picea glauca
GGGTATCTGGACATACTTCTACATGTAGTAGCACTCACCTAGGCGATGCCTATTTCTGTATACATCGCACCAAGGTAGGTTAACTTTCTTTAAGGGGCTCGATGCCCCTGATGCCAATTACTCATGAAATAAGGGACAATGTTCCTTATCATGGCCTTTATATCTGCATATTACACACCAGATATCTTCCCTTTTGTATTTTCCCTTATCTTTCTTCATATCCTCAACCTGTAAAGACAAACTAGTTAGCTGGCTCATGATCTGGCTAATGCCTGAGCTAGATTCTCCCATCGATGTTGATTCAAGATTCATGGAAAACTCCAAAGATTTTGCCTGAGACGCAATCTTATTCTGCATCAGAGTGACTCTTATGTGTTGTAACAGTGTGGCGATGAACCATTCTTTGTTCTATTCATCGGGGATCTGGAAAGTTAATAGGCCTGTCAGGGTCTTGAATCTTTGGTTGAACTCCCAAACAGGTTCCGCTACCTTTTGTTTAATCTCTTTTAGTTCCATAATACATTGTGACTCCAACTTATGTTTCTTAAACTCTGCAATCAACACATTCTTGATCTCATTCAAGGGCTTAGGCTGTGCCAGTCCATGGACAAGTTTCATGTACCAGCTCAGTGCGCGGTCCCTTAGAGTAGTGTTGAACTGGGTTCTCTTGATGGCTTCATCGGTGATATTTTTAATATTCCATGCGGCCTCACACAGAAACCAATGTTGATATAGATCTTCAGATCCATCTCCTCTAAATATAGGGAGTCTCATTTCATCTGCCATAAATATGACTAGGGTTATTGTATGAGTAGATGTTGAGCTACTAGTAATAGTACTCTGAAGACTTTGGTGGTTCTAACTCTTCTGACTGCTAAGTATTGTTGGGACAACAAGAGGATCAACGTTACTTACTTCAGTAGTTCTCACAGTTCCTGAGGTTTCTGGCTCACTTTGGCACATTTCTTCAGCTTCCCCTTCTTCTGTTCTGGTGGGCTCTAGATTCTCTTCGTCAGTTAGATCTATCTCTTCTCCACTATAGGAACCCTCATCTCCATATTTTTTCTTAAACAAGTTCTCAAGGTGAACTCCTTAGAATACTTTCCCACTGCGCATATGTCCTTCTTTTGTGTCATTGTCGCTATCCCAGATCTTGAACATTAGTCTTTTCAGGTCCGATCAATCTACTTTATATTCAAGATGTGGGTTTCATGCAAGAGCATATTGATTCTTAGCTTCAGGA
Organism: Picea glauca; assembly: GCA_000966675.3. Taxonomy (NCBI): domain Eukaryota; kingdom Viridiplantae; phylum Streptophyta; class Pinopsida; order Pinales; family Pinaceae; genus Picea; species Picea glauca. The sequence continues at coordinate 49,738 of JZKD02S0841172.1, forward strand.
AGTGAAAAAAGTTTCCTTTGGGTTCCTTGAAAAATTATCTCTCATGATGCATACCCATGACCCTTGGGCCGAGATCTACCATAGGATCATTTCAAACCTTTTCCTCAAGTCAGATTGAATCTTTGGGTTCCCCATAGGGAATACCCCACACACACCTATAGGCGTGATCCATAGGTCCTCCACCTTTCCCACGACCTCCAACACGACCATGATCCTTTCCTTACCATAAATTTGGATTTTAGGACTCCGCGAGTCCTACTGTCGAGAGTCTCTGCCTCCTCGATCCTTCAGAACTTGATATACCGAAATGGATTTAACAACATCTAGTCCTGGGAAACCCTTCGATCCATGTGACCATCTTCCTTGTGACCACAACCTAAATCCAAAGGCGCATCGCATTTCGTAACTTCAGGACTTCCGATGTGAAGTGTCCCAATCTCTTGTCTTTGGGATGGTCGAAAAGCTGATTCCCAAAATCTCGAAAGCATTGAAGGAATAGCGCTAGGCCATGGAACAGGGTTACAGGCTTCGACATACCAGGGTTTAGGATTTTGGAAATTTTGAAGACAAGAAGTCTGAGTCTCTTGGAGTTGAAACCCCCGAAGTCGCGAAAGTGCGACACACCCTTTAAAGGAGGAAGTGGCCAAGGATTTCAACATTTCAGGGAACGACAATTTGGCTATCCCGATGACTAGAAGATGGGGTGATTGACATCGAGAGTTTTAAAGTCATGAAATGTGACATAGCGAGGAGTGGGGTTGTGGTCACACCTATTATCAAGATTTCGTGAATTGTCTTTTCGGCCATTCCGAGGACAAGGGATTGGGACACTTCACGTCGAAAGTCCCAAAGTTCCAAAACACGATGCGCCTTTGGAGTTAGGCTATGGTCACGAGGAAGATGGTCACATGGAATAAAGGGTTCCCCGGGGCTAGATGTTGTTAAATCCATTTCGGCATATCGGGTTTCGGAGGATCAAGGAGGAAGAGACTCTCGACAACAGGACTCACGGAGTCCCAAAATCCAAATTTCTGGTAAGGAAAGGATCGCGGTCGTGTTGGAGGACATGGGAAAGGTGATGGATTTGTGGATAACACCTGTAGGTGTATGTGGGATATTCACTATGGGGAACCCGAAGAGTCAATATGACTCAAGGAAAAGGTTTGGAATGATCCTGTGGCCGATCTCGGCCTGAGGGTCGGGGGTCTCCATCAAGTGGTATCAGAGTAGGATTTGAATTCTGTAGGCGACAGAGGCAGATTGCAGAGGAAGATAGAGTATTAAATCTCTATGGAGATTGTTGCAGGTGTGCAACAAACAAGTAAATAGTTAGGAGGATTGTAGGAAAATATGAAAAACACTCAGAGTTGCAGAGTGACAGTCGACTTGCCAGGAGGGAAGGTAGAAGGCAGAAAATGGCTACTGAAGGCCATAGATGCGATGGAAAGAAGATCCATCAGTAGTAGAGGAAAGATGTAATGGATAAGGAGCTCATCGATATCAGAGTGAGAATGGAAAAGCTTGCATTTCAAATGCAGCAAGATGCAAAGTCAAGATGGGTATACGAGTGGTCCATGAAGACAAAGGCAAAATGTCCAGTCAGGGAATTGGTGGCCAAAATACCACAGAGGTTGTTGAAAGGATGGTTGAGGCATGCTGAAGACCTCAACGAACCAGAGGAGAAATTGGTTCAGGTGTGTGACCCAAAAGCTGGGAGGAATCTTAGTGATGATGAAGGTAATGAGAAGGGATCACTGGATGATCTCAGTGACTGCCAGGAGGGCAGAGAGGAAATTTCCAATTGCCAGGTGGGCAATGAAATGCAATCACCGGTGGATGATCTCATTGACTATCAGGAGGAAAGCGAGGGAATATCACATTTCCAGGAGGGCGATAATATGAGATTAGCTGAATATTTTAAATATTGCCAGAAGGGAAGTGAAGAAGGTTCATATTGCCAAGAGGGAAATGAGATGGGAGTTGAAGATCTCATAGACTGCCAAGAGGGAAGCAGAGAAATCCCATATTTCCAGGTGGGTAAGGGAACAAAGATGAGACTGTCTGAAAGTCTCATGAACCCAGAGGTGAGTTTGGATCAGCCCGAGGAGATGATAGAGAGGGAAGATCAGAAGGGAATTCTGATCATCAGAGGAATCGAGGTATTCTTGCCATACAACCCAGTTGAGGCTAGTGTGCGTATTGCCAATTCAGCAACAATAGAAAGACAACTAGCTGTGACCATCAAGGAGATGGAGTAGATATCAGAGGCTTCCCAGGCAAAGGAAAAGGAGAATTCTAAGGAATGGCTCAAATATTTCAGCCAGGAAGCTAAAAAGGGGACAACTGCATCACTAAAGATGACAGCGAAAGAAGAGCATGGAGATAAGGCGATCACTCCATGGGAGATGGAGTTGGAGATGTTGGAGGATTGGTTGCACAATCACAAGATAGAAGATGAATGCTGAGAGCAGACAACCAGGTAGATGATAGCAGAGGAGTATTCTGAGGAATCACTCATAATTTTCAGTCAGGGAGATGAGCAGATGGTTACTACAGTACCGAGGTAAGCAGTAGCAGGTGAAGAAGATTTCCAGGTTGAGGAGGAGTTGGAAGGAGTTGGACTTGAGCCAACACAAGGAGATCTGGAAGAAGTTGAGATGTCAGAGATGGTGTCTGAATAGCAGGTCAGTCAAGAGGAGACTAGAGAGTTGAAATCTGCAACAGAGTGGCAAGTTAAGGCCACAACATATGGAGCAGACAACATGTGAGATCATGTTGATCTACCCACTGATGAGAAGATAGAATTGCAACAGAGGAGATTTTAAGGATAGAGGCAGCCATTGCAATAGCTAGATGAGGTGATCGATGAGATCAGAAAGCTGATGATCAAATCAACAGAAGAGTTCAGTAGAGAGAAGCTGAGCAGAGGAGAACCTGTAAGAGCACCAGGGTAGTGGAAGAAGCAGTAGTAGAATAGAGGAGCGGATGGACAGCTCCAGAGGACTGTTTGGGATCCAGCAGGATTCAATAGTGAGGCCGGGAAGATCATGAGAAGGAGCTCATGAATTTTTCACAGCAGAGGAGTATGATGCAAGAGCATCACTCCAAATCCATCCATGCGCCAACCAACCAACTCAGTGCACATTCAATGGGAGAGGAGAGGCGTAGCCCTCTCATTTCAAATTTTTAATTCGATTAAATGTGTTAAATTCTTGTAAGGTCATGGATCCATAAATCCATGTGTATGAGTAGGATTTACATAAAAGTCACCTTAAATAGGTTGTAAGGCTAAGATCTAGGTCCGATCTGGACTAGAAAACCCATTCAATGTAAATTCAATGTAATTGAATAGGGTAGGTGAGATGGAGGGAAGCGCTCGAAGAGCCCCCTCATGTAAAAGCTCTTTGTATATATTTTGGTAAAAGGAGAGTTAGTAGTAGCTGAGTTGAGAGTAGAGAGGAGAGCCGAGACTCTGTTACAGTCCGTGCTCAAAACACATTGTAAAAAGGAGGCATTTTTATTAATACAATCAGAAGCAGTTTTTCCTACATGATATTTTGTGTATGTTGATGAATGTCTTCATGTGTTTTCATATGTTGTAGATGTATGGTTAAATGTGCATTTTCATGGGTTCTTTAATTTCAAGTTTGGGTTTTTTTGAGGCTTCATGCAAGGAGTGCATGATAGAGTGTTGTGGTCTTTGAAAGCCAGTGCAGGAGCACAGTTCTGAATTACGTGGATTCAGACAAAGATGTGCCAGGAGGCACACTAGCTGGAGTCTTAGGATCAAGTAAATCCTCAAGGTTGTTGAATACCTTGGAGGTAGAACTGTGTAGAGGAAAGCACAGAGAAGACAAAACTACTGAGGGGTTTTGTGGGGGCTCTACCAAGAGGGCATTGAGCATACACACAAGGTGCATCGAGGAAGAAGGACTCTATTTCAAGTTCAAGAAGAGGACAGATCAAAATCACTAAGGATTCTAGAGAAGCTCTACCAAGAGGGAATTGAACATATGCATAATGCCCAGGAGAGAACTCTTGTTGATTTCAAAGAGAAGAAGACAGAATCATTGAGGGATTATGTGGAATCTCTGCCGGGAGGGCATTGAGCAAGTGCTAGAGTGCACATGAAGAACTCTTTTGAGTTTTGGAATAGAGAAGTGTCAAGGAGACCTTCACAGGGTTACTGAACACCCTAGGGCTCAGTAAGGAGTGCTTGAGCAGGAAGTTGTTAGAAAGAACTTCCATCCCTTCAAGGATAAAAAGGGATAGAGACCTTAGAGGTATGAGTAGCAGAAGCTCAAGGAGTGGACAAAGACCTGTGCAAGGAGTGCACCATGCCAACACTCGGGTGAAGTGTTGATTGACAACCATCTAAAGGATTTTCAAGCACAGGAGGACTTTGTTTCAAGTCTCAAGATCAGGAGGAACAGTGTCTTTGTGCACACAGTTCATAATAACTGAGAGGAGTTGTAGAAGTTGAGAAACCCCTAGAGGTTTCACAGTTGACAAAGCTCAAAAGAGATAGCGCAGTCATGCGCAAGGACCCTGCAAGGAGTGTAGAGGTCAAGAACCTCTTCTAGGTTCATAGTTTGAGGAGAAGCTCAGGAGTGTCAACGTTTTCAAGAATGGAGACAAAATCCTAACATATAGACTTTGCAGCTGAGATGAAGGTCGAGACCTTCAATACTTTGGAAGTCTTCCAAGTTATGGAAGAAGGAACATGAGCTCAAAGGGGAGCACAACTACCATCGGATCAAGCAGAGGCAAGATCTGGATCATGGATTTTAGGGTCTAGGAAGTAGGAGGAGAGAGAACAGGAGGAACATATCTGGGTACGTGGATCGATATTTGTCGGATCTAGTAGAAGTTGCATGAGGTCCAGCCCCTGCAGGTAGAGAAAAGGAACGTCAAAGTCTCGAAATAGTAAGGCATCGGGACCACCCATCAATGGAGAGGAGACGTGGTGGAAATCCAAATGCCCATCGAGGTTTCGAGTACCAGAAGGTTGAAGGACCAGGAACTGTGGAGTCGCTGCATGGTGAAATCCCGGTTTGCGAAGTCCCAAAGAAGCAGGAGCCATCGGATCAAGGCAGATCACATCTGTAGATCGCGCAAGGAGAGGAATNTTGGTTGCACAATCACAAGATAGAAGATGACTGCTAAGAGCAGACAACCAGGTAGATGATAGCAGAGGAGTATTCTGAGGAATCACTCATAATTTTCAGTCAGGGAGATGAGCAGATGGTTACTACAGTACCGAGGTATGCAGTAGCAGGTGAAGAATATTTCCAGGCTGAGGAGGAGTTGGAAGGAGTTGGACTTGAGCCAACACAAGGAGAGCTGGAAGAAGTTGAGATGTCAGAGATGGTGTCTGAATAGCAAGTCAGTCAAGAGGAGACTAGAGAGTTGAAATCTGCAACAGAGTGGCAAGTTAAGGCCACAACATATGGAGAAGATAGCATGTGAGATCATGTTGATCTACCCACTGATGAGAAGATAGAATTGCAACAGAGGAGATTGAAAGGATAGAGGCAGCCATTGTAATAGCTAGATGAGGTGATCGATGAGATCAAAAAGCTGATGATCAAATCAACAGAAGAGTTCAGTAGAGAGAAGCTGAGCAGAGGAGAACCTGTAAGAGCACCAGGGTAGTGGAAGAAGCAGTAGTAGAATAGAGGAGCGGATGGACAGCTCCAGAGGACTGTTTGGGATCCAGCAGGATTCAATAGTGAGGCCGGGAAGATCATGAGAAGGAGCTCATGAATTTTTCACAGCAGAGGAGTATGATGCAAGAGCATCACTCCAAATCCATCCATGCGCCAACCAACCAACTCAGTGCACATTCAATGGGAGAGGAGAGGCGTAGCCCTCTCATTTCAAATTTTTAATTCGATTAAATGTGTTAAATTCTTGTAAGGTCATGGATCCATAAATCCATGTGTATGAGTAGGATTTACATAAAAGTCACCTTAAATAGGTTGTAAGGCTAAGATCTAGGTCCGATCTGGACTAGAAAACCCATTCAATGTAAATTCAATGTAATTGAATAGGGTAGGTGAGATGGAGGGAAGCGCTCGAAGAGCCCCCTCATGTAAAAGCTCTTTGTATATATTTTGGTAAAAGGAGAGTTAGTAGTAGCTGAGTTGAGAGTAGAGAGGAGAGCCGAGACTCTGTTACAGTCCGTGCTCAAAACACATTGTAAAAAGGAGGCATTTTTATTAATACAATCAGAAGCAGTTTTTCCTACATGATATTTTGTGTATGTTGATGAATGTCTTCATGTGTTTTCATATGTTGTAGATGTATGGTTAAATGTGCATTTTCATGGGTTCTTTAATTTCAAGTTTGGGTTTTTTTGAGGCTTCATGCAAGGAGTGCATGATAGAGTGTTGTGGTCTTTGAAAGCCAGTGCAGGAGCACAGTTCTGAATTACGTGGATTCAGACAAAGATGTGCCAGGAGGCACACTAGCTGGAGTCTTAGGATCAAGTAAATCCTCAAGGTTGTTGAATACCTTGGAGGTAGAACTGTGTAGAGGAAAGCACAGAGAAGACAAAACTACTGAGGGGTTTTGTGGGGGCTCTACCAAGAGGGCATTGAGCATACACACAAGGTGCATCGAGGAAGAAGGACTCTATTTCAAGTTCAAGAAGAGGACAGATCAAAATCACTAAGGATTCTAGAGAAGCTCTACCAAGAGGGAATTGAACATATGCATAATGCCCAGGAGAGAACTCTTGTTGATTTCAAAGAGAAGAAGACAGAATCATTGAGGGATTATGTGGAATCTCTGCCGGGAGGGCATTGAGCAAGTGCTAGAGTGCACATGAAGAACTCTTTTGAGTTTTGGAATAGAGAAGTGTCAAGGAGACCTTCACAGGGTTACTGAACACCCTAGGGCTCAGTAAGGAGTGCTTGAGCAGGAAGTTGTTAGAAAGAACTTCCATCCCTTCAAGGATAAAAAGGGATAGAGACCTTAGAGGTATGAGTAGCAGAAGCTCAAGGAGTGGACAAAGACCTGTGCAAGGAGTGCACCATGCCAACACTCGGGTGAAGTGTTGATTGACAACCATCTAAAGGATTTTCAAGCACAGGAGGACTTTGTTTCAAGTCTCAAGATCAGGAGGAACAGTGTCTTTGTGCACACAGTTCATAATAACTGAGAGGAGTTGTAGAAGTTGAGAAACCCCTAGAGGTTTCACAGTTGACAAAGCTCAAAAGAGATAGCGCAGTCATGCGCAAGGACCCTGCAAGGAGTGTAGAGGTCAAGAACCTCTTCTAGGTTCATAGTTTGAGGAGAAGCTCAGGAGTGTCAACGTTTTCAAGAATGGAGACAAAATCCTAACATATAGACTTTGCAGCTGAGATGAAGGTCGAGACCTTCAATACTTTGGAAGTCTTCCAAGTTATGGAAGAAGGAACATGAGCTCAAAGGGGAGCACAACTACCATCGGATCAAGCAGAGGCAAGATCTGGATCATGGATTTTAGGGTCTAGGAAGTAGGAGGAGAGAGAACAGGAGGAACATATCTGGGTACGTGGATCGATATTTGTCGGATCTAGTAGAAGTTGCATGAGGTCCAGCCCCTGCAGGTAGAGAAAAGGAACGTCAAAGTCTCGAAATAGTAAGGCATCGGGACCACCCATCAATGGAGAGGAGACGTGGTGGAAATCCAAATGCCCATCGAGGTTTCGAGTACCAGAAGGTTGAAGGACCAGGAACTGTGGAGTCGCTGCATGGTGAAATCCCGGTTTGCGAAGTCCCAAAGAAGCAGGAGCCATCGGATCAAGGCAGATCACATCTGTAGATCGCGCAAGGAGAGGAATATTTGGGAAATCAGGTTTTGGAGTTTCAGGAGTCTAGAGGGAGAGCTGCATGTTCAATGCAACTCCTGGGATCCTGAAAAGTGAAACACCGAAAGGTGGGTCCCAGACAAGTAGACTAGAGGTTGTGTGCAGTGGTCAACAGAGGAGTGATCAAGGATTCTGGAAAATCCCCGAAAATTCATTTTGGTACTTTGGTATTTCAGATACTGGGAGTACGAAAGGCCAAGGATTGTGGTAGCCTCACATCACGAAGTCCCGAAACATTGAAGGAATCGGGACCGTCCAACATGAGGACACGTGGCAAGTGATCAGGACATTGGGAGATTCCCGAAAAGGCCCATTTCGGCATTCCAGGTACTAGGGAATGCAAAGGGAAAGAGTTGGAGCTATTGGCCCACAAAATCCCGAAAGGTTGAGAGTCGTTGATCAAGATTGAATCATGGTTGTTGATCTCTCAGTAGTGGCACGTCAGTATTTTGGGTATTAGGAGATCAAGGGGTCAGGGATTGTTGCAGTGGGAATAACGAAGTCCTGATTCCTGAAACCTCGAAAGCATTGAAGGAATAACATCAGGCCACAGAACAGGGTTACGAGCTTCGGCATACCAGGGTTCGGGATTTTAGAAATCCTGAAGACAAGAAGTCCAAGGCTCTTGGAGATGAAACCCCTGAAGTCACAAAAGCACGACACACCCTTTGAAGGAGGAAGTGGCCAAGGATTTCGGCATTTCGGGGATTGGAAATTCGACCGTCTCGATGACTAGAAGATGGGGCATTGACATAGAGAGTTTTGAAGTTGCAAAACACGACATAGCGAGGAGTGGGTCTTCGGTCACACCTATTATCGGGATTTCAAGAATCGGCTTTTCAACCATCCAAAAGACAAGGGATTGGGACACTTCACGTCAAAAGTCCCAAAGTTTCAAAGCACGATGCACCTTTGAAGTTAGGTTGTGGTCATGAGGAAGATGGTCACATGGACCGAAGGGTTTCCTGGGGCTAGATGTTGTTAAAGCCATTTCGTAATATCAGGTTTTGGAGGATCGAGTAGGCAGAGACTCTCAATAGTAGGACTTGTGGAGTCCCAAAATCCAAATTTCTAGTAAGGAAAGGATCACGGTCGTGTTGGAGGCCCTAGGAAAGGTGAAGGTCCTGTGGATCACACCTGTAGGTGTGTGTGGGATATTCAGTGTGGGGAACCCGAAGAGTCAATCCGACTCGGGGAAAAGGTTTGGAACGATCCTATGGTAGATCTCGGCCCGAGGGTCGGAGGTCTACATCATCTCAGCTTGGCTATATGATTCTATTTTGTCAACAACAAACTTGGTGATATACCCTCCAATGGTACTATCAAACTAGTGATCTACTACTCTAGATACAACTTTGTCTAATCTCTTAACCTTCTGGATCAATGTTAGTGTCCAAACCACAGGAGGTCTAGATTTGATTTCAAACTGTGTGTCAGCTAACCTAGCCAACCACTCGTGTAGCTCTTGATGTATTCCTCCAAAGAAGATCTCATGAATGTCAGTGAAGATGTATCGTTGTAGCCAATCTTCAATGATTATTTTAGGGTTCTTGTTCTGGGCTTCAATGAAGTCCTTCTCTTGATCCTCTATCCACTTATGAATATCTATCTTCGATGGGAACCACCTTGAAATTCCTTTAAAAATATTCCCATCCTGGCAACTGAACCATTTGTTGGCACAGGGGAAGACCCGGGTTTCAATTCTCAAGGGCGCACCAACGATCCCTAGCTATTGTCCCTTTCGGTAGAACTTGCGAAGCAGATGCAGTCTCACCCAAAGAAACTATGAGGGGGTTGTAGGAAAGAGATGTCTACAACCAAGGGAATATCAAGTGGTTCATATTGCAACAACAACCTAACATGTATCTACCATTCAACTAGCTAGATCTATCCTTCATAGCTATAGATCTAATTTAATACAATAATGCAGATAACAATATAACAACAATAGAGCTCAAAGCATCAATCACACACACAACAACAGATGTACGTGATTCACCCTCTCTTGAGGGATACGTCCACAAAACTGTGCTTATGATATATTAAGATAAAGCTTACAGTTCTGATCTGCGCTCTTGGCCAGCAGATCCTCTCTCTCCCTTATTGCGCACCTAGCTATGGGACTTGATATTCACACCCAACTGAAGATCTTACAATACCAGAAGTCTCTCTCTCTCAACACTTCTCTTACTCACAATACAACATTCTCTCAATGAACAATCAACCAATAACAAGGCTTAAAAATAGTATCGATGCAACCTAGTTCCTCTCGACCTCTATTTATACATTACAATCCCTCACTGACAACCTCAGGTCTAAACCTAGGTGTCAAAACCCTAATTACCAAAACCCTAGGTGTCTACAACCCTAGGTCAACTTGACCCATTTTTTTCGGGCTTCGCCAGCCTGTCTTTCCTTCTTCATCTCGCGGTGCTCCAAGGCATCTAATGCTAGCTTTTTCCACTTCCTGAGTTATTCTTGGTCCATCTTCCTTGTTGATCTAACATCCTCGATCTCCTCATCCAACGACCTACTTTTCCGCACTTCGCTCCATCTTTTATGTTCTTTTGCTCACTTCGACCCAGTGACAGTCACTGTGTCTCCTGCGAAGCTCGCTTTTTACATTTTCTTCCTTTTTCTTCGCTTCCTTCCATAACCAAGGGCCAACACTCCCTGGTGGTCTTACACAGAGCATTGGAATTCTCTGGTGCCCCTTACACCATAGCGCTACCCCATTTTCAGTGAAAAATTATGTAGTTTTTTCAGTTTTTGAGTTCAAGTTTTGCCTTTTTCATTTGCTTAGGGTCTCATACTCTCAGTCCATCTTGCTATTGGCCTTCAACACCCTATTTTTTAAGGATTGATCTCTTATTGTTTGGGAATTAGACATTTTCTTTTCTTACCTTGAAGTCACTCTTTGTCTTTGCTGACCTAGAGTTAACTTGCTATTTTATTCTCCTTTATCTGACTGAGTGGAAGCTTTCATGAGGAAATCCAAAGGTCTGTGAACCTTTTCATTTGATATTTGAGGTTATTTTTCCATTTCTCTTTTGTTTGAGGTTTTTTTTGGTTCTTGTTTGCAAATTTGATTATCTTTATCCTTCTTGTTTATTCACAACGAGAGTGTATTTTTTGTTTTATGTGAGGTTTCCTTCTNAAAGCTGATGATCAAATCAACAGAAGAGTTCAGTAGAGAGAAGCTGAGCAGAGGAGAACCTGTAAGAGCACCAGGGTAGTGGAAGAAGCAGTAGTAGAATAGAGGAGCGGATGGACAGCTCCAGAGGACTGTTTGGGATCCAGCAGGATTCAATAGTGAGGCCGGGAAGATCATGAGAAGGAGCTCATGAATTTTTCACAGCAGAGGAGTATGATGCAAGAGCATCACTCCAAATCCATCCATGCGCCAACCAACCAACTCAGTGCACATTCAATGGGAGAGGAGAGGCGTAGCCCTCTCATTTCAAATTTTTAATTCGATTAAATGTGTTAAATTCTTGTAAGGTCATGGATCCATAAATCCATGTGTATGAGTAGGATTTACATAAAAGTCACCTTAAATAGGTTGTAAGGCTAAGATCTAGGTCCGATCTGGACTAGAAAACCCATTCAATGTAAATTCAATGTAATTGAATAGGGTAGGTGAGATGGAGGGAAGCGCTCGAAGAGCCCCCTCATGTAAAAGCTCTTTGTATATATTTTGGTAAAAGGAGAGTTAGTAGTAGCTGAGTTGAGAGTAGAGAGGAGAGCCGAGACTCTGTTACAGTCCGTGCTCAAAACACATTGTAAAAAGGAGGCATTTTTATTAATACAATCAGAAGCAGTTTTTCCTACATGATATTTTGTGTATGTTGATGAATGTCTTCATGTGTTTTCATATGTTGTAGATGTATGGTTAAATGTGCATTTTCATGGGTTCTTTAATTTCAAGTTTGGGTTTTTTTGAGGCTTCATGCAAGGAGTGCATGATAGAGTGTTGTGGTCTTTGAAAGCCAGTGCAGGAGCACAGTTCTGAATTACGTGGATTCAGACAAAGATGTGCCAGGAGGCACACTAGCTGGAGTCTTAGGATCAAGTAAATCCTCAAGGTTGTTGAATACCTTGGAGGTAGAACTGTGTAGAGGAAAGCACAGAGAAGACAAAACTACTGAGGGGTTTTGTGGGGGCTCTACCAAGAGGGCATTGAGCATACACACAAGGTGCATCGAGGAAGAAGGACTCTATTTCAAGTTCAAGAAGAGGACAGATCAAAATCACTAAGGATTCTAGAGAAGCTCTACCAAGAGGGAATTGAACATATGCATAATGCCCAGGAGAGAACTCTTGTTGATTTCAAAGAGAAGAAGACAGAATCATTGAGGGATTATGTGGAATCTCTGCCGGGAGGGCATTGAGCAAGTGCTAGAGTGCACATGAAGAACTCTTTTGAGTTTTGGAATAGAGAAGTGTCAAGGAGACCTTCACAGGGTTACTGAACACCCTAGGGCTCAGTAAGGAGTGCTTGAGCAGGAAGTTGTTAGAAAGAACTTCCATCCCTTCAAGGATAAAAAGGGATAGAGACCTTAGAGGTATGAGTAGCAGAAGCTCAAGGAGTGGACAAAGACCTGTGCAAGGAGTGCACCATGCCAACACTCGGGTGAAGTGTTGATTGACAACCATCTAAAGGATTTTCAAGCACAGGAGGACTTTGTTTCAAGTCTCAAGATCAGGAGGAACAGTGTCTTTGTGCACACAGTTCATAATAACTGAGAGGAGTTGTAGAAGTTGAGAAACCCCTAGAGGTTTCACAGTTGACAAAGCTCAAAAGAGATAGCGCAGTCATGCGCAAGGACCCTGCAAGGAGTGTAGAGGTCAAGAACCTCTTCTAGGTTCATAGTTTGAGGAGAAGCTCAGGAGTGTCAACGTTTTCAAGAATGGAGACAAAATCCTAACATATAGACTTTGCAGCTGAGATGAAGGTCGAGACCTTCAATACTTTGGAAGTCTTCCAAGTTATGGAAGAAGGAACATGAGCTCAAAGGGGAGCACAACTACCATCGGATCAAGCAGAGGCAAGATCTGGATCATGGATTTTAGGGTCTAGGAAGTAGGAGGAGAGAGAACAGGAGGAACATATCTGGGTACGTGGATCGATATTTGTCGGATCTAGTAGAAGTTGCATGAGGTCCAGCCCCTGCAGGTAGAGAAAAGGAACGTCAAAGTCTCGAAATAGTAAGGCATCGGGACCACCCATCAATGGAGAGGAGACGTGGTGGAAATCCAAATGCCCATCGAGGTTTCGAGTACCAGAAGGTTGAAGGACCAGGAACTGTGGAGTCGCTGCATGGTGAAATCCCGGTTTGCGAAGTCCCAAAGAAGCAGGAGCCATCGGATCAAGGCAGATCACATCTGTAGATCGCGCAAGGAGAGGAATCTTTGGGAAATCAGGTTTCAGAGTTTTAGGAGTCTAGAGGGAGAGCTGCATGTTCAACGCAACTCCTGGGATCCTGAAAAGTGAAACGCCGAAAGGTGGGTCCCAGACAGGTAGACTAGAGGTTGTGTGCGGTGGTCAACAGAGGAGTGATCAAGGTTTCTGGAAAATCCCCGAAAATTCATTTTGGTACTTTGGTATTTCAGATACTGGGAGTACGAAAGGCCAAGGATTGTGGTAGCCTCACATCATGAAGTCCCGAAACATTGAAGGAATCGGGACCGTCCAAAATGAGGACACGTGGCAAGTGATCAGGACATCAGGAGATTCCCGAAAAGGCCCATTTCGACATTTCGGGTACTAGGGAATGCAAAGGGAAAGAGTTGGAGATATTGGCCCACAAAACCCCGAAAGGTTGAGAGTCGTTGATCAAGATTGAATCATGGTTGTTGATCTCTCAGTAGTGGCACGTCAGTATTTTGGGTATTAGGAGATCAAGGGGTCAGGGATTGTTGCAGTGGGAATAACGAAGTCCTGATTCCTGAAACCTCGAAAGCATTGAAGGAATAACATCAGGCCACAGAACAGGGTTACGAGCTTCGGCATACCAGGGTTCGGGATTTTAGAAATCCTGAAGACAAGAAGTCCAAGGCTCTTGGAGATGAAACCCCTGAAGTCACAAAAGCACGACACACCCTTTGAAGGAGGAAGTGGCCAAGGATTTCGGCATTTCGGGGATTGGAAATTCGACCGTCTCGATGACTAGAAGATGGGGCATTGACATAGAGAGTTTTGAAGTTGCAAAACACGACATAGCGAGGAGTGGGTCTTCGGTCACACCTATTATCGGGATTTCAAGAATCGGCTTTTCAACCATCCAAAAGACAAGGGATTGGGACACTTCACGTCAAAAGTCCCAAAGTTTCAAAGCACGATGCACCTTTGAAGTTAGGTTGTGGTCATGAGGAAGATGGTCACATGGACCGAAGGGTTTCCTGGGGCTAGATGTTGTTAAAGCCATTTCGTAATATCAGGTTTTGGAGGATCGAGTAGGCAGAGACTCTCAATAGTAGGACTTGTGGAGTCCCAAAATCCAAATTTCTAGTAAGGAAAGGATCACGGTCGTGTTGGAGGCCCTAGGAAAGGTGAAGGTCCTGTGGATCACACCTGTAGGTGTGTGTGGGATATTCAGTGTGGGGAACCCGAAGAGTCAATCCGACTCGGGGAAAAGGTTTGGAACGATCCTATGGTAGATCTCGGCCCGAGGGTCGGAGGTCTACATCATCTCAGCTTGGCTATATGATTCTATTTTGTCAACAACAAACTTGGTGATATACCCTCCAATGGTACTATCAAACTAGTGATCTACTACTCTAGATACAACTTTGTCTAATCTCTTAACCTTCTGGATCAATGTTAGTGTCCAAACCACAGGAGGTCTAGATTTGATTTCAAACTGTGTGTCAGCTAACCTAGCCAACCACTCGTGTAGCTCTTGATGTATTCCTCCAAAGAAGATCTCATGAATGTCAGTGAAGATGTATCGTTGTAGCCAATCTTCAATGATTATTTTAGGGTTCTTGTTCTGGGCTTCAATGAAGTCCTTCTCTTGATCCTCTATCCACTTATGAATATCTATCTTCGATGGGAACCACCTTGAAATTCCTTTAAAAATATTCCCATCCTGGCAACTGAACCATTTGTTGGCACAGGGGAAGACCCGGGTTTCAATTCTCAAGGGCGCACCAACGATCCCTAGCTATTGTCCCTTTCGGTAGAACTTGCGAAGCAGATGCAGTCTCACCCAAAGAAACTATGAGGGGGTTGTAGGAAAGAGATGTCTACAACCAAGGGAATATCAAGTGGTTCATATTGCAACAACAACCTAACATGTATCTACCATTCAACTAGCTAGATCTATCCTTCATAGCTATAGATCTAATTTAATACAATAATGCAGATAACAATATAACAACAATAGAGCTCAAAGCATCAATCACACACACAACAACAGATGTACGTGATTCACCCTCTCTTGAGGGATACGTCCACAAAACTGTGCTTATGATATATTAAGATAAAGCTTACAGTTCTGATCTGCGCTCTTGGCCAGCAGATCCTCTCTCTCCCTTATTGCGCACCTAGCTATGGGACTTGATATTCACACCCAACTGAAGATCTTACAATACCAGAAGTCTCTCTCTCTCAACACTTCTCTTACTCACAATACAACATTCTCTCAATGAACAATCAACCAATAACAAGGCTTAAAAATAGTATCGATGCAACCTAGTTCCTCTCGACCTCTATTTATACATTACAATCCCTCACTGACAACCTCAGGTCTAAACCTAGGTGTCAAAACCCTAATTACCAAAACCCTAGGTGTCTACAACCCTAGGTCAACTTGACCCATTTTTTTCGGGCTTCGCCAGCCTGTCTTTCCTTCTTCATCTCGCGGTGCTCCAAGGCATCTAATGCTAGCTTTTTCCACTTCCTGAGTTATTCTTGGTCCATCTTCCTTGTTGATCTAACATCCTCGATCTCCTCATCCAACGACCTACTTTTCCGCACTTCGCTCCATCTTTTATGTTCTTTTGCTCACTTCGACCCAGTGACAGTCACTGTGTCTCCTGCGAAGCTCGCTTTTTACATTTTCTTCCTTTTTCTTCGCTTCCTTCCATAACCAAGGGCCAACACTCCCTGGTGGTCTTACACAGAGCATTGGAATTCTCTGGTGCCCCTTACACCATAGCGCTACCCCATTTTCAGTGAAAAATTATGTAGTTTTTTCAGTTTTTGAGTTCAAGTTTTGCCTTTTTCATTTGCTTAGGGTCTCATACTCTCAGTCCATCTTGCTATTGGCCTTCAACACCCTATTTTTTAAGGATTGATCTCTTATTGTTTGGGAATTAGACATTTTCTTTTCTTACCTTGAAGTCACTCTTTGTCTTTGCTGACCTAGAGTTAACTTGCTATTTTATTCTCCTTTATCTGACTGAGTGGAAGCTTTCATGAGGAAATCCAAAGGTCTGTGAACCTTTTCATTTGATATTTGAGGTTATTTTTCCATTTCTCTTTTGTTTGAGGTTTTTTTTGGTTCTTGTTTGCAAATTTGATTATCTTTATCCTTCTTGTTTATTCACAACGAGAGTGTATTTTTTGTTTTATGTGAGGTTTCCTTCTATTTGTTTAATCCTGAAGTCTGATTGACATTTAGAAGTTTTACATCTGATTATCATTCACATATAAGAAAAAGGACATATTTTAGTGATTGGTTTGGATATTAGAAGGCATTTCTGAAATTTTTAGCATTGCATTGGATTTGATTGAGAAACAATTGTTTGGGGACATTGCATCTTAGTGTTTGATAGTGAAAAAAACTCTTTCTCTTTCCCTTAAATATCCATTCATCGAAAGACAAGACGACTTATCGTTTTATTGATCATTTTTTGGAATCGAGTCATCATACCTCCAGTTTCATTTTCATACACCCTTTGAGTAAAGAACAACCGCAAAATGAACTCTAATTAAAAATTATCTAGAAAATTTTGTTTTTAGGATATTCCACCAACATTAGACTAGGATTAGCACTTTGGATTAGGCTGTGAGTACAACTCTCCAAAGTTTTCAAAACAAACATTAGCATCCTGAGATAGGGAGATTCAAATCCAATTGTCATATAGGCTTTCTGGGATCCCCCTCTCACACAAGGGTTGCGCACGAGGTCACATTCAGGTGAGTTACAAAGATCATACCTCTGTGGTTTAACTATTTGTAGTGGTTGGGTTGTATATTGGGGGTCACTTGAGGGTATACCCACAATTATGTGTGGGAACCTCTCGAGTTGATTTCAGAATTTTTATCCTGCCCATACGTTCTGATCGAACTGTCGACTGTACCCACCCAGGGGCTGACTGCGATTTGGTTTCCTTAGTTTCCATAATCCTTAGGTACTTACACGAGGTGATAGTGAAGGGAAGTATCAATGTACTTGGGACAAACATTGGTCAAACTCACTCGGGCTCCTTGGAGGGTAAATCCACAATTACTGCGTGGAAGCTTGCACCAAGGTGAAAGTCTGTTAATCAGGTCGCCATTGTAACTGTTCCACCCTATCCTATCCCCTTCTTTACTTGATCACGCGACATTGGATTTCATCACCAACTAGTACGATCATTGAGAGAAGTTTTGTTTGCTTGGTTTTGATTCCTAGATTTTATTGGCGTATGTTGTTTACTTTTGTTAGTTGGCCCTAGATTTTCAGTGTGTACTATTATTCTCCAAAATTGAGCCTGTAGACAATAAATGTCTTCCCCGATCATGTAGGATGCAAGGGATGCCTCTGGAAGGCTACCAACCCTTACCTCCTAACCCTCCAGAAGAGAACTACCATGGAGATGTATAAAATCAATCTGATGCTACGAGTGTTGTTGCTCCTCTATTAGACAACCAAGAATGAACTTTGGTTATGATTGAGAATCCCACTCCTCGTACTATGTCTGTGTCGACAGTTCCTCTCGAACCACTTTTTCCTTGTTTAGAATCTCTTGGGAACGTCATAGACGAAAAGGTCCCACAGTTACCTGCGAGATCTTTTATCGACACATATATGGGATCCACAAAACCAACCTTTGGTGATGAGTATAGGACTCATGTTCGTCCTACCACTGTAGTAGATAAAAATCCCACACCTTATCATTCTGTATGGAGGACTTCATCGGGATGCGATATCTGTGAGCATTTTGAATCCTTTCGACAACCCTTTAATCCTCATGACCCTCCTGTTGAAAGTGGGCCATCTGGTCAAACTATGAATCACTCCATCGATCAGGTCATTAAACCTACTTTTGCATCAACATAAGTCTATCCTAATGCTGGACTCATCACCTCTACTAATTCCCAAGGCACTTTGATCCCTACCCCCACTTTTACAAACTTTCACTCTACATCTCCACATCTTCCACACGATCTTGCTGGGACATTTTTTCAACCAATAATGCAGACCCTTGGCAGCCAAATACAACCGACTAGAGGTAAATCACCATCTAGTGGACCTATCCCTCCTGGAAGAACACTATTCTATGGTGGGCCTACCCCTCTCAGGGGATAACCTCCTTTTCATGTTCTTCTCGGAGGGAAACCTCCCTTTGAAAGTCATACCTCGGTCATTAATCCACCATTGGCAGGGGGGGAAAATTCATCTATTGGAAATCCTTCACAATCCTAGGGAGTATCGTCTGGAGGCACATTTACCCAACCCCATGTTGGGGGGAACTCACAAGGAGGAATATCAAATCCTATTCCTTCCGGACCATCTTATGGACAACCTTATCCAGGAAGCATCCCAAACACCACTTGGAGTCCTAAAGGAAAACAACCTTATCCTCCCCATGGGTATAATGTCTATCCGCCTCCAGGATCTACTCCTTACCCTCCTCATGGGAAAGCAAATCACCCGGCTTATAATGCTCAGAGCCCACCAAGTTATGTGAATGTTTCTCAGCCATCATCGAATCCTATTTATCCTAGTCAACAACAACTGTATGTAGGAGGACCTACTGGTTACAACTATCCACCTAACCCAGTTTATGGTCCTACTCGTGTTCTTATGCCACACCAATATCATCCGAAAATTAACCAACATCTACCTTTCCTTGCGAATTTGGATCTCCCAGACTTGTCTCGGTTAACTAATGATCCTATTTTTCATTCACCAGTTTGGCCAGTTATTCCAGCTAAACTTCCTTCCGATATTCCGAAATTTGATGGAAAATCTGGCGAAGATCCAAATAACCATGTGATGACTTTCCATTTGTGGTGTTCATCCAACTCCCTCATGGATGATTCTATACGTTTGCGTCTTTTCCAACGAACAATTATGGGCTCAGCAGTGAAGTGGTATATTGAACTACCATGTGCTTCTTTTCATGATTTCAACACCCTTTCCATGTCTTTTCTCATGCACTTTCAACTACCTATTCACTATGAGATAGGTAATGAACTCTTGACCTCCCTTTGTCAAACTGACTATGTGCATATCTCTGACCATATTCATGAGTGGAGACGATGATGGAGGATGATCAAGGTAATCATTCCTGACATATTATTGGCAGAATGGTTTACTAAATCATTTATACCCCCGATCACTCGCGATGTCGCTATGGGTGGCGTGGTCATTGAGGAAGAAACCATCGCTTGGGCTCAGTACTTAGATATGGTTTATTCAAAATCTGGTACTTTGTATGATTTTCTTCCAAATGCTGCTCGAGTTAATACCGATCCATCCAATCCGTCATCCTCATTTCATGCAGACGGTGTTATCGGTTCTGTCAAAACTCAAACTACTTCCGAGTCAACCACACTCTCCTCTACCTCCCCCCAAACTTGTATATATGAGGTGAATGAAGTTCAATCTGCCCCTTCATAACAATCGGGAGGTAAGAAGAAGACAAAAAATAAATCAAAAAATACTAATAACAATGAACAACAAAAAAATCAAGCTCAAACTCTTGCTACCGAAAAGCAACCACAATGAAAACTGAAATCCCTGTGTATCATTTTTGGTGACGATCACTACACTCGAGAATGTCCACATCGCAATAAAGTGGCCAAACTTTTCCATGGAAATTAACAACCCATTATGATTACTTAGCCTTTTCCACAACAACAATCCATGGTTGCTCAAACCCCCTCTCCTGGTGTCGGTTCTAGCCATCCTCATGATGAGGCTTCGACAAGTGCACATATTTATATGTTTAATGGGATTAATTTGACCACTCTCTCTAAGACATATGACACACTAGGTAACCCTGACAAATGAAAAGTCACTAATGGTATTGGTACTTTACCGGATCCATCACCGTCCTTCGTTAGTCCTCCATCAGTTAATCCTCTGTCTAGACCACTTTAAATTGAGAAACCTACGTTTGAATCTATCTTACGCCCTCCTAAGAGAACTATCTGTAAATCTACCTTTAATACTAGTTCATGTGTCGCCCAGAACTACAACATTGTTGAATATTTGGCTCAAGCACCATGTGCTATGTCTATGTTAGAAGTTATACAACACTGCCCCAGTCAACGTAGAACACTCTTAGCCTCTATTGGCATTATTGATCCTGAGTCGTCCAACCATATCATGCTTAACCTAGACAATTATACGTCTCGACTCTCCCACCAACTTTCTTTCCAAGTTGATGTTGTTGTTCACAATCAAAAAATCCATCGAACTATTCTTGATGAGGGAGCCTCAACTTGTGTCATGTCTTTATCATGTTGGAAAGGTTTAAAATCACCCACACTTAACAAATCCCCAACGATGTTACATGCATTTGATGGGCGAGGTTTTCATACCCATGGGATTTTACAGTCCTTGGCCATCCAATTGGGTGGAAAAACTGTCACTGTTGATGTCAAGGTGGTCTATGCTCCCCTCAATTACAACTTGTTACTTGGAAGAAGTTGGTTTTATTATATGAATTTCGTTCCCTCGTTGGTCTTTCAATCTGTACAATTTCCTAATCAGGGAAAAATTGTCACAGATGATCCGTTATATTTTTGCACAACCAATGCTCGTGCTCCTGCTACCAACAACATTCCTTTCTTGGGAGACCACAAGATCATGTATGAAAGCATTGGTGTTGTCTTATTGAGATATTCTAGCCTTATGGGTACCTTCCCTACACCAATTCCACCAACTACACATCATATTGTTGCCGTCAATATGATTTTGACCACGACTTATCAATATTTGGAATCATTTGACCCTTGGATTGTACCTAGTCCATTGGATATCGATGCACTAGGTGAAACCATGCCACTTAGTCTAGCCGAAACATCATACGTTGTTGTCCAATCTGCTTCTCCCTCTTCATATGACCAACATCTATTGGCACCCGACAGTTACTCGATGCCATCACGGTTAAGTTCCTTGTCATCTGCGATCAACTACATTTCCCCAATTTTTCCCTCTGATGAATCTATTATGGAAATGTTGATCATTCATGAGGTACCTCGGGATGGTAACCATCATCGATCCTCTTTTCTTCCCCCTCGTGAAACAATTCGGGAAGATATACACTCTATCTCCCCTCCTGATGTCGATTTTCTATCGTCTCCCATGCCTTCAATGTCCACCGACTTGGATCTGGTAGTTGACATGGTGATCTCTTCGGTAGGGCTATTGGAGCCTAATATCCTTACCCCTATCGCAACCCTCAAAATGTGTTCCTTCCAGAGTTATTTTCTTCCATCTAGTGAAGATCTCTTGGAAGCCATGACCGAGTTTTGTCCCTTGACATGGTGTCCTTCCAGTGCATTATTCCCTTAGAAGCCATGATCAAGAAGAGTCCATGAGCACAATTTATCCTCTCTGTGGCAAGATCGTTAAAAAATGAAACACAATCTTTGAGCATAGTTTTCCTCTCTGTAGCAAGCTCGTTAAAAAATGAAACAACAATCTGGGGACTGAACCCAGAGCCCTTAACATAGTTCTTTTCCTATGTCAAGCTCGTTAAAAAATGAAACAATCACCTCTCTTGAACCTTCATTTCATCCACTCTTATCCTTTTTCTCCATATAGTAGAGAAATTAGTGAAAACTTCAAAGTCAGTGAATAAATTGAAGCTTGGAGGGAATGTCTCCAGCCTTTGATGATCATTCTAGAGTTAATCCCCCATCTTTCAAGCTGGGGGCATACCAAGCTTAGTCTTTGTTCTTTCTCATGCTCGTAAATACATGAGAATGCAACTGGGTAAACTTTTATCTCTTTTTTGGAACTGCATGGATATACGAAAAAGGAACCCCCTGGAGTCGTCTTTGAGCTCTTTTTAGACTCTCTGAACATGAAAATATTGTCGAGTGATCTTGCTTCCTTTCCCACTCATTAAAAGATTTGAAAGGGCGTATTTAGAGTGAAAATTTATCTCTTTTTCGGCCTCGTGAGACTAACATTACAAAAAATGACAACATTGGATTCGTCTTTAAGTTGTTTTCAGACTCTCTAAATATGAAAAACCACCAAGTTTACCTTCTCTGGACTCGTTAAACAATTACACATTGAAGGGCCCATACAGGACCGAACCCTTACTTCTTCCATTTTTATAAACAAAGGAAGAGGGACTTACTGAAGGTGAGTCATATCGAGCATGTGTTACCCTCCTCGAGCTCGTTAAATTAAAAAGAGGTACTTGTCTATCTGGATGGGGGAAAAATTGAAAGAAGCAAGCCAAACAGTTTTTGAGAACACTACTAGTAACTCTTACGGTCACCCTTGAAGACGACACTTTTTCTTTGCATGCATTTTAATTCGATGAACCTCTACACTGAGCCAATCCTCTGAGTTTCTTTTATTCCTTTGGGTCACCTGACGAAATTCATAGCATCCACTGCATCATCAAGTTTTGGTCCATGTCACGTTTCTCCTGTTATGCCTCAGTGTTCAAGGGAAGTATCTTCCTCAAGAGTCATCCATCACAAATATATTTTTTCAATACCCATTTCAATCCATGTTCATTTTATCTACCAATTAAATATCTATGTTAGTTTCGTGTCATTGATGGGGGATACATCAAGGCCCTCCTTCGACGAGTCTATTCCTGTCGACTTCAACACATTATCCAGGAGTTAGACTTAGAATCTAGTTAGTACTTTGGGACCTGCATGCCTCAATGGCAGGCCTCCTCACATCTGATAGTGGTTTTACATCATTGACCTCTGATCGGATGATTCCATGGATTTTCAAATTCATCTCATCCATTCACATTCGTTGGAATGTACTAGAGTACCTTGGGAATCATTGACATCAATGGTGATCTCCCTCGCGCTTATTAACAATTTACATCATTGACTGGAAATCAAGTGGTTTCTTCCATGTTTGACATCAAGACATCTATTCACATGGTTAGATTTTTACTACATAGGGATCGGTAAGAATACCCTGGGTTGAGTCATCAGTCTTATATGTCCTTTTCCCAAGTTGTGAAGGAGTTCTATTGAACTATGACACATATACTGTTACATAGATCCACTTTGTATTGGTCATGGCTATGTCTTGTCATCTCATAGATTCATTGTGTATTCTTCATGGCTACGATCAGTTCAAGTCATAGGATTATATATCCACATTGTATCTTCAATGGCTATACCATTTTGTCAATATAATTATGGATACGTGGTGTATTTTATGGCGACCATACCTAAAAAGTCTTTATCACTCAAGCATAGGTATGCCTGCCTTGCATTTGAAACATGTCATAATATTAGTTTGATGGTTGTGTGAATATTTTTCTTGCCTCTCTACATCCATACCCTTTCTTGAAAAAGTCTACAAAGTACTTCAGTCATCATCGTCTTCTAACTTCATACTTTGGGGGGCAATCTGTTACACATCAAAATTACTCACTTCAATAGTGTTGCAAGTGTCATCATTACGAGTGTTGTAAGTGTCACATATTTTCCTCAAGTGTTTCATATTGACCATAAGTGTTGTAAGTGTCACAAAAATCATACTGCCATATTGCCTATGTCGTGCCTCTAACGACATCATAAGGACTCTTAAGGCACCTCAAAGACTAGTTTTGAAGAAGAGAAATCACTTGACAAGGAGTACAAACCTTTTGCCACTGAAAGAACCACTAAAAAATGGATTTTGGAGAGGAGCGCTCCCCTACCCACTATCAGGGAGTGCTGGAGCTCCCTAAGCCTCTTTGGGGAATTGTTTGAGTGCCTTGTGCACCCTTTTGGGGGAGCACTACCCTTTTTTGAGCAAGTTTTGGGTTTGTTGAGACAAATCAGGGAAGAATCCCTCAATTCCTGAAGGTGGTTGGATTTGAATAGATGGTCAAGGAATGATATTAGGGAAGATCCTAAATTGAAGGAGAGGAATCCTCAACTTATCCCAAATATCTCTCAAGTGGTTGGACCTCTCCAAGGTTATATAAGGAGGCCTTGTCATGGTGAAAGGTACATGAGGAAGAGACTAGAGATTGATACCAAACTTATGATCCTATAAGTGGTATGAAGAGAAGATATTGGAGATGTGACACTTACGATCTCATAAGTGAGATGTCATTAGAGAAATTAGTGTAAGTTACTTGAGCAAAGGGGTTGCAAAAGGAGAACTAGAAGAATTTGTTGCACCTTCATCAAAGGATTGCAAGTACTTTTACTTGTTCTCATTAATAATCATTGATTGGATTGTTTCTTTCAAACTTATGCTTGTTCCATATGAGTTTGTCTACAGTAGATGGATCTATATTTGAGATAATCTTAGTAGAGTAGGAAGTCCATTGTATCTTTTTTTATCCTACAGGACCTATCAGGGAGCTTAGGATCGAAGCTCAGCCAAGAATTTGCAAGGACAAATGTCATTAATAAGGTACATATCTTTCTTCTTCTCTTTCATTTATTAGCTTGATTAGATATAAAAGGAAGTCAATGTCCATGTTAATAACTTTTCTATCTTGGTCTTAGGAGTCTAGAGACCAAGAGGGAGTCCAGTTGTCTATAGGGGGATTTTCCTACAACTTTACCCAGCAGGTTCTACTGTGCCAAAGTTTTCTATTGGGCCAAGTTTTCCACGGCGCTGAATTTTATGCCACTGATTTGTTTATTGCACAAAGTTTCATGTTTCTACCTTTTCCTGTGCACCATGCAAAAGTTACTATTCTCATTTGCTGCGTAGAGAGGCCATTACAATATATTTTTGTGCAACTGAAATTGACATATATCAACATCATGACAACTCTTCAAAGTAAAATAAAGAATGAAATAAGAAGGAAAGTCTTCAGGTTTGAAACAAAGGATTCAAAGTTAGTAAATGTAGATTTTACGATGCGAGTGTCCTTTGAACAAGCAAGATGCAGAAGATTTTGTGAAAATATTCAAGGATATAATGCGCAACTAACTAAGCAGTCCTCCCTTAACTTTACTGGTGTCAATAAAAATATTGCATGAATCACTTTTCAAGTATCAAAGGAAACCATATCAGTTGCGACAAATATCCCTATGTAGGGAGAAAAATGGTTTAAAGGTATTCCATTAGATACTTCATGTTATATTGATTTCATAAATCCTAAATATAGAAATAAAAAAATTGGAACCAACATTCCCAGTGAGTATCTTCTAGAACCTTTTGAGAAACTTATGAAGATAATACAGAAGTACTTCACCTGTGAGGGAAGATTCGATAAGGTGCATGAATACCACATCAGGATTCTGATGCATTTCACATGGATAAGTCCTTTAAAGTTATCCTTTTTCCTATGTAGAATCATGGGAAAGATGGCAGACAGTGTTCAGGCCAAAGTTGACCAGGCAGAAAACAACTTATTCCATTTTTCCTTGATTAATATGTTGGTGGTTGAGGAGCTCAGAAATTTAAACAGGGACTAGAATTCCTAGCTAATTTCAACAAACATTCCTAGAGACCCTAAATGATATATTCCTTTATCTACTGAGAACTCAACACTTCATAGTTCAGAGGTAAGAAGAGGAGGTGTTGTTGAAGGGAGAAAAGGAAAAGAAATTGAATATTCATCACTCAATCAACCACCATACAAGAAAATAATCAAACTAACATTCACTGATGAAACTAAGGAGATTCAAGCTCCCAGTATACTGCACACCAGGTCCTTTGCTAGGAGATTTTTTGTACCCACAATTCAGCCAGATTTTGCTGGATGTGAAACCTAAGAGATTGATGAAAAGAAAGTGGAAGAAGGAGAAGAAGATATAGATATCAAGGAGGTAAAAAAATGATTAAAGAAAGATCAACATGTTATCACCCAAATCTATTAGGAAAATAGAGAATTGAGGAGGCATCTAGCAAAAATAATTCCTGAAACAAAAGAATCAAAAAGTAAAGAAGGTAAGAGATCTCCTACCTCACCAACAGAAGGAGAAAATAATATAAAGTGGCTGAAAAATAAATTGAGATATGCTCAAAATGAGATCATTAAACTCAAGGATTAAAACACAATATCATAGGAAGGGACCATGGAATATTTCAAGAAATTTATACCAGCTATTGACGATTCATATGCAGCTCTCTCTAACGCTCAATAAAAATTGAAAAGGAATGAAACTTTGTTGAGACAGGTGAGGAGTTTAAAGAGACACAATTTGTCATTAAGAAGGGAAAACAGGGCCTTACAACTGCAAGCGATTTTGGAGAAAAACGCTACGGAAAAATTGAATGATCCCATCCTTTGCTTCCAACTAGGTTCACGTGCACAGCCTCAACATGAAGATATGCCACGTGAAATTGATGTGCAAATTTCACAGCCAACATTTGCGCAACAGAAAACAGAATTTACTGCACAATGGTGACAATGTTGTCCAACAATACACATGATGATTCATCACAATGGTATGGTTGAAATTTTCTTAGGAATTTATGATTTTAAATAAAATTTTAGATAGGTTATGATTTTCCAAATATACTTTCCTATTTTTGATAAATTTTGTATAGGTTGTTGTTCTCTTTGAAAACAACCAGATCCATAACTCTAGGAGATAGTAGTTTGAACCCTAGAAGCTACGTGTAGCTTTATTTTTCTATATACATGGAATATTTTGATGTAAAAAGGGTGTGGGAAGAAGTATAGGAATTTTCATCCCTAATTTAATTTATGAATCTAAATAAATACAAATGCAGAAGTCCTGAATTCTTTAAGAAAAAGATTCCAATGGTGGTGATCTAAAGCTTGTACTTTTCTTTGTATGTATTCTCTGTGTACTTATTTTCTTCTACAATTTTCTTCTCTTTAAATTGGTAAATTGAAATTCCAAAATTCTTCTAATGGTGTTGTAGAATTAACTAATTTAAATTCTATCTCTCTTCTCAGCTAAGGTCAGAATTCATCCATTATGGTGCTCTGGTTCTATTGTATGTTTATTTTCTTCTTTCACCCTACATAATCAAACTAAACACGGAATTTCATCACCTTATTGAGACTTTGTTCCTCTGAGGAGTCCTATATACCAATAATTGTTTTCTTTTTTTTCAGAGGTTGACTCTGTTGGAAGATTGGTTGTTGTCATTGATGTCAACCCTAGTCATTGGTTTTGGAACACAAGATTGATGAAGGTATTTGGAAATGAAGGAAAATGCACATGCAAATACAACACCCATGGATGGATAATATACATCATTTTGTTTCCAGTGGTATGTGGAACATCACATGGATCCTCATGGTTGAAGAGAAATGAATTTTTGAAGATGACAAAGTGAATTGAAGAAGGGAGTATGTGTAGGCCCTGAAGATAATTAAAGAAAATAATTACAAAATAAGAAAGTGTCAGGTTGGCCCTAATGTTAAAAGGAAGTGACATAAATGGTGCAAATAAATATCATTATACATTCATTTGACACACAATTCGAATTTCACAGGAAATCAGAAGTAAAGAAGGTCGGATTTCAAGGGAGGATGAAGTCTTTCGGTGATGTGATCTAAGGTATGTCATTTACAAGTCATCTTACCATTTTCACTATAACGTTTTTTCTAGAATGCTTCAGATGGTGAAATTGATATGGTATTGAGAAGACATATCAAGGTACATTTGATAAAAGGTTCAACTCTTGATTCACTATAATTATGGAGATACACTCTGTGGAAGATAGGGTTTTTGACCAGTCTCGAAGCTAGTCAATAAACAGGTATTCCAGGTAAAATAGTCATAAATTATTCATAGAGAATATAAATGACATGGGCCAATTTAATTGGAAACAATACAAAATTTAGTTTCTTGCGTGTGATTTTCAGAACCTGATGTTAAATATTGAGCACGAGATATTTTGTACAAGTTCACTCTCTTGAATAAACCAAAATTTAATAAAGTCTACCATTCTTTCTATAACTTATTTTTGGGGAGGATTCAAGGAGTGAAACTTGGAGGAGTTTCAGAGAATACATTGAGTAATATTATCTATAGGATCAGAGTATTCCAAGAATTGAAAAATTACAGAAGTTGAATAAGTGTCAAGCAACATTATCAGGATCTATGTGATGGTTGGTTGATGGTGATGATTTAATGTAAAGTTTTATTATCTCTCATATATTCTTGGGTGGAAGGAAAGGGCAAGGATGGAGAGGTCAAAACTCTCTTGATATTGGAGGATTGTATCTTCCTCTTGGATTTTTATCCCTCCCTTTATATTGGGAAGCTGTAGCTACCTTTGGAAGTCATTACTTCCCTTGAACAATAATTATTGATTATTTTTCATATATTGTGCATGGTGTATTGTGGTGTATTGGTGTAACTCTTCTAATATTTTTCATTTATCATTGGATAAAATTGAATGGTTTAAGTATAAGTTGAAAAGGTTTTTAAATTGTACTTGATATTGATTCACCCCCTCTCAGTATCAACAATTGGTATCAGAGTAGGTTACCTTCAATACAGTTTAACCACTGGAAGGAATATCCTAAGAAGAAATGGAAGAAAAAATTCCAAATGGGATTCCACCATTTGATGGAAGCAATTTTGAATATTGGAGTAATAGAATGGAAAATTACTTGAAATCTCTCGGGGTAGATGTTTGGTTCTTAGTTGCTTCAGGATACAATGCTTTGAAGAAACCAAAGACTACAGCTCAGAAGGAAGCAAAAAGGAACAACAAATTGGCAATAAATACCATCTTGGATGGATTGACAGATTTAGTGAAATCCAAGGTGGGATCATGTGCATCACCAAAAGAGATTTGGGACAAGCTACAAGACATTTATGCAAGGGAAGAAGCAACAAAAGAAGAAGAATTTGAAGAAAATTACAACATCTCATATTTCAAAGAAGAAAATAGAGGTCAGTTCTTTTGCTTTAATTGTGAAGGAGTAGGACATGTTGAATTTGAATGTACTCATCCAAGGATTGAAATATATGACACCGAAGAAGAAATTTCCAATGAAGAAGAAGAAAATCATGAAGCAAAAATTATTCAACAAGAAGATGAGAATCTTAAAAAATTGAAGCATGTTGATATTGAAAATAGCAAGCTCAAAGACACACATAGAAAACTAAGAAGTGGATTGGGTAGTTGTGAAAACATAGTTGTAAGCTTGAAGAAACAATTATAATACTTTGAGAAAATAAGAGAAGAAAACATTTCCTTGAAATCTCTACTCGAATAAGAAAGAAGAATAGGAGAAGCAAGGAATGTCCAAATGATGAAGAAATAAGAAGATTGTGAGAAACTTGAACAAGAAGTTGTCTCATTGAGGAAGAGCTTAAGAAACTCTCAAGTTCCAAAAGACTTGACACATCTTGGATGCATGGGTGAAACTTCATACAAAGAAGATGTAAATACCAATAATAAGGTTGAAGAAAGAGATACATAGAAAGTTGATGAGAAGTGGACCAGGATACTAGAAAGAAGGAATAATTACAAAAGAGATGAATATCCAAGAAGACCTCCTACCTTCAGGAATCAAAGAAGCTTCAATCAATATGAAGGAAACTACAGAAGAGTAGATCATGAACCCAGATGGACTACATCACAAAGAAGTCCACTTACTCCAAGGTATCAAAATTTCTTTCTTGGTCATTGTTATACTTGCAAATTTTTTTGACATAAGGCAATTAATTGTAGAATCAATGAAAGGAACAAATACGCAAGAAACATGAATGGTGTAAATAGAAGATATGGAAATAATTGTGGATTTGTAAACAAAAGTTATAATTCATTTTCCCCATTGATGGAAAAAAATATTGTATGCTACAAATGTAATTATCTTGGTCACAAAGCATGAGATTGCAGATAAATGAATGCAAATGTCCCTATGGCAACCAAAGTATGGAGAAGGAAAGAGATTCCAAACAATGAATATTGTCAAATAACATTAACCACTGAACAATGTAAAGAAGAAGATGAATGATACATAGACAGTGGATGTTCCTCACACATGACTAAGGATCAAGACAAATTCATCATCTTGAAGAGAAAGGGTGGCAATGTTGCATTTGGAGATAAATCATATGCCAAAATACTTGGAGAAGGTGTAGTATATCTTGAAAGAAAAAATGTAAAATAAAAGAATGTCCTATTGGTTGAGGACTTGAAGTAGAATCTACTCAGTGTTAGTAAAATGTGTGATAAAGGATACACTCTTATGTTTGACTCCTGAAAAAGTAAAATAAGAGAAAATAACTTATGAAGATTGGTTGCAACTGCAACAAGAAGACAAAACAACATATACATCCTAGACATGAATAAGAGAGAGAAGACAAAATCCACACAAAAGAATTCCAAGGGAGTGCCACATGTTCAGGGGTAGAAACCCCAAAGAAGAAGGTCACCTTATGCCATTGAAATCAGGGGGAGAAGCCCTACCCTTTTCCATTGATGTTAAAGGGGGAGAGAAATTGGGATCATGATGATAGGGGGAGAATGAGCTTTTCCATCAAAGACAACGGGGGATATTGTTGGAAGATTGGTTGTTTTCATTGATGTCAACCCTAGTCATTGGTTTTGGACCGCAACATGGATGAAGGTATTTGGACATGAAGAACAATGCACATGCAGATACAACACCCATGGATGGATATTATACATCATGTTGTTTCCAGTGGTATGTGGCACATCACTTGGATCCTCATGGTTGAGGAGAAATGCATTTTTGAAGATGAAAAAGTGAATTGAAGAAGGAAGTACATGTAGGCCCTGAAGATAATTAAAGAAAAGAATTACAAAATAAGAAAGTGTCAGGTCGTCCCTAGTGTTAAAAGGAAGTGACATAAATGGTATAAATAAATATCATTATACAGTCATTTGATACACAAGTCGAATTTTAGAGGAAATCAGAAGTAATGAAGGCCGTATTTCAAGGGAGGATGAAGTCTTTTGGTGATGTGTTCTAAGGTATGTCATTTATAGGTCATCTTACCATTTTCGCTATAATTT